>CATIWQ010256581.1:0-16696 GCA_949673415.1 Euphorbia schlechtendalii | reverse complement strand
GATGATATACTGAAATGGTCTATTTCGATTAATTAGAAACTGATAATTACTAAATTAGATTTAAATGTATTTGTATTATGCAATTTTAGTATATATATGGTACTTATAAAAACCAAAACAATGATCCTAACATAGGCCACTGTTAAAGAATAAACGTGGTAATTCCCGTACTACCAGATTAATGGAATGCGAAAATAACAACGGAAAAATAACAAAATATTTGATAACGGAGTTCGGCCAATTTCGCCTACCTCTCCGGAGCTGCTGCAGACTTTATTTATGGAGAAAGTTACACAGTGCTTACAAACCTCTCACCTCACACCCAATTATCCCCGAGAATTTTTAGAGAAATTCTCTTAAAGAAAACCCTTAATAGATGTAATCAAAGGCGCAAAAATTACTAGACTTAATTTTTGCTTAACCAGCTTTTGATCTTCCTCTCTACTAATTTTTCTCTAACTCTCCAAATGCTCTCAAGCTCTCAAATTTGTGATGCTCATTTGCTTTGCAATTCATCTTATTTATAATGAAATGTTGAAGCATAGAGACAAAACAACTTTCGGTGATGGCTCCAAAAAATCAACTTTCGGTGACTTTCGGTTACTTTCGGTGATGGACCCCGAAAAAACAATTTTCGGTGACCCCACGTGTGACTTTCATAACACTAGTCAATGCTCAATTCAATTGTCCACGACTCATTTTATGACTACAGTAACTTGTAAGTCTTAAAGTCTTCACTAAATTCAAAAAATCTGTTTCATGAGAATAATGCTATAATACAAATGTTGCATTGTTAAGGGTTATCTGGGAATAACAATACATTACACATACATTTTATTGAAGAGTATTTCTGTTACATAAATTTGGTAAGGCAGTTATCCACTAATCTAATGCTTTTTTAACTATCTTCAGTGAAATTTGCGATGCATATTAAGTATATGGAACTATAATAGAATTCGACTACCACACATAAATTTGTAGAAAGGAACAATAAAAAAATAATAACAATATTTTACACTTAAAGAAGGATTTTGGAGATGCTATCCTTTTATGTTGGGAGGTGTATTCAATTGGTCCAAAAATAAAGTGCCTATTTGCAAATCTTCGAACATTTTTTTTTTACTTTTCCAAATTCAACCATTGTTGTAAAAGTTTGATTACATCTGCCTTTTATTTTATTTTTTTTACACAAAAAGTATCAGCAACTATAGACAACAATATCTAACATAACAAACCCACACAAAAATAGTCGTGTAAAACGAGCGGCAAAAGTATGAATGAACGTAATATTACAAATTCGATTCTAACCAGTTATTTGTGGGCTGATATTTTCGTATTTTATGAATTTACATAATCTGAAGTTTCTTCATACCTGTCCCATCTTTTTCCCTCCTCTTACTTTCTACATTTCTATTCTGTCTCACTCTTTCGAAGCTCCTCATGGATACTGAATCGGGTCAATTTTTATTGAATTTTATCGATCGCGTTACAAAAGTCTTTTATCTTAGGAGATAGAAGTAATTGATTTTTAATGGCCTGGTGACTGAATTTTTTTTTTTTTTTTTTTGCAGTGATCGAATTTCTCAGCGGTGTTCCTTTGCTTCAGAGGCTACCTAGTTCTTCTCTCCAGAAAATTGCTGAACTCGTCGTTGTTAAACGCTTCGGTAACGACGACCAATTACTGCCATTCCTTTTCTGATCGATTTTTTTTAATTATGTCATTCGTTTGTTTCGCTGTTGCAGAGAAAGGAGAATATGTAATTCGGGAAGGAGATATCGCGGAAGGAGTCTATTTCGTCTGGGAGGGAGAGGTTTTTTCTTTTTTGTGTGATTTTGATTTAGGTCGGGCTGGCGGGTGGGTGGGCAAGTGGCGGGTGGATTAGGTGTTCTTCAATTGAATACAAATTTAGTGCTGGTAATAATCAATTTTTGTTACGTGGTTAGGCTGAAGTATCTGGATCAGTTAATTCCGAGGAAGAAACTCGGCCTGAGTTCCATTTAAAGCGCCAAGATTATTTTGGCGATGGTGAGACGCTGATTACGCTACGATTTTTCTTTTTTTTCTCTTCAAAAAAACTTCTAGTTCGTAATTCATAACGATAAGAACTTGCAAATTAAATTACAGGTGTCATCGCTTACATCCAGCAGACGGATGTAATTGCACTAACCAAGGTAGCAGGATCTTCATCTTTCTATTGCTTTTTTAGGTTTTTGTAAAATTGTTGTCTTGCTTACTCCACAGTGGGGTTTCGATGGTCAATTAAAAACAATCGTTTGGTCTGTGTTTTGTTTTGTGACAGCTGACTTGCTTAGTGCTGAATCGTGAATATTGCCATTTACTTCAGCCGAAATCGATGTGGAGTGCTGATAAGACTCCAGACTCGTGTGCTCTTGTGGAGAGTATATTGCATTTGGAGCCAATTGAAGTGTGGTTTTTTTCTTTTGTTTTTTAGTATTTATATATTATAATTTTGGTGCTTGTGATACGAAGCAAGCTGCTTTTGTTTCCCAATTGGATTTGGGTTAGGCAGGCAGAGGGATATGCACAATGGATGAGTAACTGAGTGAAATATAAATAGCTATATTTGAATTTTTATTCTAATTATTTCCATTGTTTGGGAATTTTTTTACTGATTTTGATTTTGGA
Organism: Euphorbia schlechtendalii; assembly: GCA_949673415.1. Classification (NCBI taxonomy): domain Eukaryota; kingdom Viridiplantae; phylum Streptophyta; class Magnoliopsida; order Malpighiales; family Euphorbiaceae; genus Euphorbia; species Euphorbia schlechtendalii. The sequence continues at coordinate 14,049 of CATIWQ010256581.1, read as the reverse complement.
TTTGCATGAACATGTCTTGAAATTGGAAAATTTGAATTAATGCTCAGTGTAGGTAGCCTGTTGTTGAACGTGTTTTGTGCTTTGCATCTCTTTTAACAAGTTTACTTGAATGAATGACAAAGAGGCAACTTAGATTTATAACTAACTTGTTCTACATAAAGGACGCCTGATTGTCTACATAAATCAACATAAGTTGGAAAAAAGAGGAGGACTTCTAAGTTTTCACCTCCACAAGCTTTGCTTGCAATGGGGTAAAGTTCTGTTTAATAGGCCCTGGGTTAAATATAGCTACTGATTTAAATCAACATAAGTTGGAAAAAAGAGGGGGACTTCTAAGTTTGCACCTCCACAAGCTTTGCTTGCAATGGGGTAAAGTTCCGTTTAATAGGCCCTGGGTTAAATATAGCTACTGATTCTTAGTAAATTGTTCGTTGATGCATCATGTTTGCCTGATAGCAAAAGCTGCCTTGATGTTATGTGTTTAGAAGCTCCCCGACTCCTAGCAGAATTGGGATAAATTGTGCAGTAGGAATGTAATATTTATCATTTTGGGTGTCTAAGCATCACAATTTGCCTTAGTTCAAAGATTATGAAGCTATTGAATTGCATATTGTTAGGGTGATCTTCTGAATTGTTGAATGACACTTGTTCTTTTCTTTTGCTGACTCTATGTAGCAATCTTCCTGTCAGATGGTATTGTTTTCTCTGAATAAGTTAACTCCGGTTGTTTCTCCTGTAGTTGTGCTCTTTAAGTTAAAATTTTATTGGAAGTTTTTTTACATGCATGGCTTAGTTACCCTTTTTCTTTTGAAGGTGAACTTATTCCAGGGGATTACTTTGCCAGATGCTCCAAAATTTGGAAAGGTTTTTGGAGGGCAGTTTGTTGGGCAGGTTTAAATTTGCTTTTCTGACTTTACATGTCACCATATAAGTAAATTGTTGCATCAGAAAGATGGCTATAGATTTTGGCATCTGAAGTCTCCTTAAGGAGCCAAAATGGTGTCATCTATTCTGTTGTCTTGCAAATGGTTGATGGTTCATTGTTGTCTATAATGCTTAAATTGTGTGTGTTTTGTCGATTGTATATCTGACAAGCTTTAGCTTTTGTATATTGTGTTATTTTATTGCAGGCACTGGCTGCAGCATCAAAAACTGTTGATTGCCGTAAAATGGTTCATAGCTTGCACAGCTATTTTCTTCTTGTTGGTGATTTCAACAGTGAGTTCATACATTATGGATAACCTTGTGCATCTAACCTTTGGGTTTCTGCTCGGAAAGATTTGTTGGTTTTGTCTGATTTAGGAGGTTCTTCTCATGGGTCACTACTGAAATGGAATTTAGAGTTGAAATTAATTTTGATCCATTCCATGGAAGGAATGAAATATCAAATGCCTTTATCAGAGCCATATCATAACCGTAGATTTCCTAGTACTAAGGCTTCATTTATTTTCTGTGTGTAATTAGCATGCTTCAGTCTGGTATTATCTTATTGAGGGACGAGTGTCTTGCCAGAGGTCAAAATTTTAAAATGCCCTTGCTAAATTGCTTACTTGGAATCTAATATTCTGTTTTGTTTTACTGCTATTTGAGAAGTTATACAATTTTCTTATCATTCAAAGATTGAACTATTAGTAAGTTTCTAGCTGGTCTCATATACCTGTGGAGTATAACAGCAAGTGATGTTATTCATCGCACACATATATACACTTCTGCAGTTCCTGTTTTATATGAAGTTCACCGAGTGCGTGATGGGAAAAGCTTCGCCACTCGAAGAGTAAATGCAGTACAGAAAGGGAAAGTCATATTCACATTGATTGCTTCATTTCAGGTGATGTGGTTTTTCTTTCTTTTGCATTTGATGCGTATCAGGAAAAGCTCTCGCTGCTGTTTGCCTATTTCTACAGTATCCGGACTTATTTATTTTTTAATTTAGATAGAGAAATACAAAATTTGGCTTCTGAGGAACTTTTATTCTCTTAAATATACTGTAATGATATAATCAGATGAGCATATTTGTTCGTTCATCAAGACTGGTGCAATTTTTATTTGATAACTTTTTGTTATGCTCATTTGGGTGCAGTGATGCATTGTTTGTTGGCCACATTTTTGTTCAATTGAGATAAGGACTTGTAATACAAAGACATTCTCTTCTTTTTGTCAAATTTATCAGCTTGTACAGATTGTAGTAGTTTGTCTTCATCTGTAGATTATTTTTTTTTTTTGCGTGTGTGGAGAAATCTACTCTGTGCAAATAAATGCTGATATGGTGGCTGTTTATGATTGTTGCAACATCTCACTTTGTTTATCGTTAATTCTACAGAAAGAAGAAAATGGCTTTGATCACCAAGAAGCACAAAAGCCAGATGTTCCAGAACCGGAGATGGTAATTGAATTGTAGTTCTATATGTGTGTATACTTTAAGCTCATTGCTGTGTTGAATTTATACATTTTGAATGCTTATCGTTGCAGCTTCTGTCTATGGAGGAGCTCCGGGAGAAACGATTAACTGATCCTCGACTTCCAAGGTATTGCCTTTCAAATATGACGAACGTCTCCCTTGTTTGCCACAATTGGATTTATATGGTTACTTTATTTTTCTCTCCAGTTTACTATGATGGTTCGACTTATTATTTTTGGAATTTTGTTTTGAAATGAAGTTTAAGTGCACTGTCTGTCTCAGGACCTATCGGAACAAGGTGGCTTCAAAAGACTTTGTTCCTTGGCCTATGGAAATAAGATTTTGCGAACCAAACAGTAACACTAATCAGACAAAATCTCCTCCAAGGTAGGAACTATTTTGTTATAAACTTATAATGGCTGTTCTCGACTTCAATAACGGCATACCAAATGATATGAAGGAATAGAAACCTTGTTGTGTTGTTCTGTCCATTTACATTTTGGATGGCCATTTTATGAAATTTTATGACAGCCTGAGGTACTGGTTTAGAGCAAGAGGAAAACTTTCAGATGACCCAGCTTTGCATAGGTAAGTGACTTCTTGCAGATGCAGTTTTATCTTTGAGAATCCTTGTACTGAACTGTTCAAGATTTACGTATAACTTTAGTGACCATTTCACTTCTCTTAAATCTATTTTAATTAATGTTCATTTCTTGGCTTTGCGTTTCTTGCAAAATGAATTGATTTCTCTATTTATGTTAAAATGCCCCCTTTTTGAATTGAAGGAAGTACATATCTCCATTATGTTTTGCCAGATTAGGTATATATTGACATTTATCTGCACAAGTATACATGTGTCTGGATTCAACACTAATAATGTTTTAGAGGAAAAGTATGCCGATAGGGATGCCAAAGAAACATAATTACTTGGTCATTGATTGCAATAATGACAGAGATAAGAGGGAAATAGTTAGTAAGGTGAGTGGGAAATAGTTAGTAATGCATGGGAGACAGTGTTCGCAGTTATATTGGGGGGACTGTATTGTTTGGGAAGCCAGATTGTTGAGTTTTCAGTTTGTTTGTATTTTGGCTGCAGTTACGGAAGATCTCTGCCTTTGCATTTCAATACTAAGTTTTCATTACTCACATATAATTGCCTGCCATTAAGGCATTAGTGAAGCTCTCTTCATTTCGAAACCTTATTTTTGTTGTTTTGGTTCTTTAGATTAGTTCCATTTCTGTAAGTTTCCATCAGATACAGTGTGCTGTTTTCTTAAGATCATTTTGACGTGTAACATTCTAAATTGGTGTTGGCAGGTGTGTGGTGGCATATGCGTCAGATCTTATATTTCTTGGAGTGAGCTTGAATCCCCACCGTGCTAGGGGTTTGAAGATGTCTTCTGTTAGTCTAGACCATTCGTAAGTTATTTTCATCCTTCTGAAACTATAATGGATTATGCTATTCATAGCGCTGCAAAATATGCAATAGTTGAGGAAATCATTTATTAGTTGGATTTAAGATGCAAGTGGTTATGTTGCTTATATTGTTTGAGCATTGCAATGTTTTTATCGTTATGCTTGAACTTTGAATTTTTCAGGATGTGGTTCCACCGGCCTTTTAGAGCTGATGACTGGTTGTTATTTGTGGTAAGCGCCAACAGTTTGCTTTCTTCTGTGTTTCCTTTTCTTGATATTGTTTCCGATCTGTTACAGATTACAAGTCCGGCTGCCTCTCAGGCACGTGGGTTTGTATATGGCCAAATGTTTAACAGAAAGGGAGAGGTAGGGCAACAACCCTTGATATCTTATAAGTCATTAGATATGTTAACATCTTTTTACGAGTAAATATTAATTTGAGACAGCGATAACGAACTGAAATGTTTTGTGTGGACAGCATGTTGTATCATTAACTCAAGAAGGGCTTCTTAGGAATGCATTCACACCATTCACTTCTACCCCCTCCAAGCTATGACCTGAAACTCTCTCTTATAAAAGTAAAACTCAACCCAAACTGAAGTCATTGTCTGGTGTTCGTTATGAACTCGACAGGTTTCAAATTAAAAATATTATTACTATTGCTATTAATGCTACTACTATTATTAGTTATTAATCATTATTGTATAACTCAAGCCAAAAGCTTTGCATAATGGTCGTTATCCTTTATGACACCTCCAAAAATATTCTTTTTGGACTTCAAAATTACAATTCGATGTATTGTCTAGTTGATGTGTGTACAAGTTTAGTATTTTGAAGAGCAATTCAAGACAAAACCATGTAGTCCTATTAGACAAAGAACTTGATGCTATAGCTTACACATGAGCAACAATATTCGTTGAGTTGATCTTCAGACATTCAATAAAATAAGAACTAAAACGGTGAGTGGTAGAAGCTAGAAATTTACTAGTCCCACAAGAATAATTTGGCTTGGAAAGGCATTAAAAAGAACCTAGAAATCCACTTGCAATAAAAGATACCATCGTTCTTTGATCGTAAGAGTTTCTGATTGCACGAAAGAGTCTTGAGAACTTGATCATTGAAGGAATAAAAAACACATACCAACTAAGTGACTAACAATCTATTATTTGTTCATTACCAAAAAAACAAAACCGATGTGAGATCGTGGCATGAGTTGTAGGTTTTTTTAGTGTATAATGAAACATACAAAATTAAAATTTTATCATTAACAAACTAGAGATGTTAAGAGTGCTTTTTCCCCGATTGGATATTAATTCATGATTTAGAGGATTTAAAGTTTTATTATAATATCCCAATGTTGCCCCTGATAAAAGGATTAATTACGGAAAACCACCAAGAAAAATTCGGACATAAATTGCGCGATCGAGGTGAAGGAAAAACGTTTGTATAAACACCAAGCAACCAAAAATATTCTGCCGTTTCAGTCCATTTCATCGGTAAGTTTCCTATACCCTTGAGCGCAAAATTATTGTTGTCAATTTCCCTTTTCTGAATTTGCTTTGATGAATTGTACTGAAATTTAATTAGATTTTCGATCGATATTGTTGATTGCTTCTGTTGTGTTTCTCGAGAACCCGAATTGATTAGAGGAGTTGCTCGATCTGTTATGTTTTACTTCATTGCATCTGTTTGTTGATCTGATGCTCATGGAGTTAATAAATATACATTTATTGTATCATGTAATTAGAAACTGAAATTTCAATTAAAGGGTTCAACCAATCTGGGGCTTTCATCACATACTCGAGTTAGGTTTCTTACTTGATGCTTGTTGTTGAGGTTTTACTGGTCTTGTTATTAGATGCAGAATTTCCCCTCATTGTTTTGAACTATGTTGTAGCTGGGATTTGGTTCCTGTTTGGGGATTTGAGGGAGCCTATGGAAGATCATTCTGGAGGAAGCAGCCAACTAGAAGATAGGAAAACTCAATTAATATCTGGGCTTCCAGATCACATTGCTCTTCTTTGCTTGGCAACAGTTCCTAGGAAGTACCATTCTGTACTGAAGTGTGTTTGCAGGAGATGGAGAGATTTAGTGTGCAGTGAAGACTGGTATGCCTATCGGAGAACGCACAATTTGAGTGAGACTTGGATTTATGCTTTGTGTCGAGATAAATCTGAGCAGCTGTGCTGCTACTTATTGGATCCCGATTCTTCAAGGAGATCTTGGAAGCTTATTCAAGGACTGCCACCTCGTTGCTTGAAGAAAAAAGGCATCGGCTTTGAAGCACTGGGGAATAAGCTTTATCTATTAGGTGGTTGCGGTTGGTCACAAGATGCTACTGATGAGACCTACTGCTATGACATTTCACAGAACTCATGGAGTGAGGCTGCTTCCATGTCTACAGCAAGGTATTAAATCATTCCACTTATGCCTTAGCCTATGTTCGGTAGTCTGCAATAGTGTTGCTTGTAATTTGCATATTGGATAAATGTTGGTGGTAGTAAACGATTAAAATTAATTATGATGGTGCAATAGCTTTTTACTTTCTTGCATGCAGTTTCAAGCAATTCATTTGTGGAAAGAAATCATTTATTTGGCTGTCTGATACATTTCTGGAAATTCATTTGTTATTTATCTCAGTCCTACCAGAACGTTGTCTTATCTATTTTTCCACTTAACATTAGAATTTCAGAACTTGTTTAGAATCTTGTTCTCCAAGTTGTATTGCTGACTGATTCCCATACATGTGCACATGGTTGAACTAGATTATGAAATCCCAGACTGGAAAATTTATTTGGTAGAACTTATCAGTTTGTATAACTATTTTAAAAATTTATAGTAAATTTTTTTTGTCTTATTATGTTATTGCTTGGGACTTCATCCAGGTGCTACTTTGCTTGCCACGTTTTGGACGGGAAAATATACACCATTGGTGGGTTAGGTTCAAAAGCAAGCGACCCTCTTTCTTGGGACACTTTTGATCCTCGCAAGAATACATGGGAATTACATTCTGATTCTAACTTAATTTACGATGTCGAGGATTCCATGGTCTTAAATGGGAAGATTTACATCCGCTGTGGCACCTCTATTGTCACCTCACATGTATATTCGGTAATTTACGATCCATTGAACGGCACCTGGCAGCATGCAGAGGCAGACATGGTTTCAGGCTGGCGGGGTCCAGCAGTTGTCGTGGATGGAACCCTATATGTGCTGGATCAGAGTTCAGGAACCCGACTGATGATGTGGCGGTCCGATGATAGGGATTGGGTGGCAGTGGGAAGGCTATCGCCATTGCTTACAAGACCTCCTTGCAGGCTTGTTGCAGTTGGAAAGAGGATATTCATCATAGGTAAGGGACTTAGTACTGTAGTTTTTGATGTTGAAAAATCTGCAAATATGGAAGGGGTAATCATCAGTTCCTCCATACCCGGGTTGAACTCCGAGGATGACGTCATTAGTTGTAGATCTTTAGCATTATGAATTATCAGTACTTCGGCCATTTGTATTTTTTCTTTGTCCGTCTCGTTCACTGGTGCTAACCTCATATGTACATTGGTATGTAATTTGTATCATTTCACATATTATACTTTGAAGTATATCATAAAGTGGCAGTTTTTTAGATTCTGAAAGTTCATTTTTGTGAAGAGGTTAATCTTGGTGACATCTTTTTTTCTGTCAAGTCCAGTTTTGCATGAAATATTTTGATCAAATGACTGCAATTTGTATCACATATATGACTGAGTTTTGCCAATTTTTCATTTTTCTCCGCTTAAGCTACACAGATTTCACTTTCAGTTAAAAGTTACTTTAGTTCAAAAGTAATTGTATTAGCACAACTGCTACAGATAAAATTGCCTTGTTTCAACCTATGCAATAGTGTAGTTTCCTCATTACCAATTTAGTACCTCCCAACATGATGCTTTTCAAGTGTTTACAATACAAGGAAATAAATCAGGATGTTGAGACATGTGAGCACTAAATAAGCAGCATACTTGCATCGATTGTACAAACTCTAGAACACTATATATGTTGACCAGTGGAACAACTTCATTCCATTTCAAATAACACCCAACTGAACAGATCAAGCATGCCTGAATTGTACTAGATCAACTTGTCTTCTTCTTTTTGAAAACCGGGTGTATGACTCCATTGTAAGAATCAACATTGTCAATCTTAGATAAACACTCTTTAACCCTATCTATTACAATAGGCATAGCAGCAACATTGCTTGAAAATTTATCTTTCAGCAGCTTTAGTTTCTCAGCATTTTTCTGGTCTCTTATGGAGGTTCCCTCTTCTCCTAAATCTGACAATAATAGAAAAAAAAACATGGTTGTAATAGTAATAACTATTTTAAGCTACTACACGCTGAGAAAACATACACAAAACATACCACGGTCGAATCAGTAGAAAACATCTCAATAGAACAATTGACTGGGTTTACTTTACACAGAAAGCATATCATAAAAGGCTAGGGAAAAAGCAAGTGGTCGTTTTATAACAGTTATCATCTAAGCTTCATCCTTCATGAAGCCAACAGTTAAGCCAAAAACAAGACCTTTCTGTTATATATGATTAATAATCTAAAGTATTGAATCTGAAACCCTACATCAGTACAAGACTTAAACTCTATGTTCATTTTCATCATTCCCATTTTCACTGCTCCAATGGGAACCCAATCGAGCAAAAAATGCCAACTTTCTCAGAGTTCATTCTGCAATAACATTCCAGTGACTGCGGGTGTATTAGGCTCTTGAGCAATACACTAATATGCATTTTCCTAAACACATGCAGCCGCCATAGCAACAGAGCAACCTTCTCTAAACTACTGATACAACTATCAAGATGAAAAAACGAAATAATATAATTGCTAAATATCATTTATAGTTTTCATTTTTAAAGGCAGCTTTCATTCACAAGACAGTCACAATTCTCCAAACTATACAGAACAAAACTTCATTGTTATACTCCAGTCTCTACATAGTCCTACCCAGAGTTTTCTCTCAACCAACTACATATTTGAATACAAGGCATGCCATAGAATATTCAGTGACATCAGAGGACACTGACAGCACACAAAGAAACAAGACTAGCAAGCACCAATCAGTATTGCAATTGACAACGCATAATGGAAATGAAGGAGCAGAGACTAACTCTTTTCCACACGATTGATTCTGTATTCACTTTTCCATATATAAAAAAACACAATTGAAGTTGATATCTTCATTAACCAACAGTCGTATATAAAGGGTGGGTATTTTACTCATGAACGCATCATAACATTGACCACTAAAATCATGAATTTTGATGAATTGGAGCAAAACAAATGTTAAAACCCTAGAAACGAAAAAAAGGACTCACTTGCAGTCGACGCTCTAGAAAGTCCAGGATCCAACCCAGAATTAAAATCAGATAAATTCGGTCGCTGAGAAGAAAGAATTGAAGTTAAGGTAGTCTTGAGCTGATCAGGAAGAGTAGCTCTGTATTCGAGGATCTTCTTCGTCATTTCTTCTGCTTCCATCTCCAGCTTCTTTAACTCTTCCTCTCCGACTTCTTCTTCTTCATCCTCTACTCCGGTCAGCGGTTCAGGATCACCGGAGCTTCGAATAACATCGACAGCAGTCGTTAGGGTTTCCTTCGATGGATTGTTCTTCGCCATGGATAGAGAGGATTGGAGTGTGCTGTTTTGGAGGGTATTTTCGGTTTTTGAATTTTAGATCATTTCTTTCAGCTCTAGTCTTTTGGTGGGTCCCACCGTAATTCTTAGGTACATCCACGAGTACGTAAGCTTTAGATCTGAACCATTCGATCACTTGGGTTACCATCCAACGGTTCAGATTCAACGGCATCTCATATAAATCACTGCAGCTTCGTTTAAAGCAAATCCCGCCGAAAACGAAAATGGAATTATAGGGTGTTTGTTAGGTGAGGTCCTCCCGTTTTCTTTAATTTGTGTATACACTTTTTCTTGCCCTTTAGTTATGATTGATTGCTCTGATTCTTCCTGTTTAGTTATCTATGTATTCGATGCCTTCTTTTGTTGAAATTCGTTCACTTTCCCCTTTATTCTGCTGTCACTTTCGGAGTGTTTAGCTGAAATATTATAACGTCCATTGCAGTTGCATTTATGCATTGTACATATGCATCGGGATTCAGGAGCATAACTTAAATAAGAACAGTTTATACAAAAAAAATTTTAACTACATTTTGCTAAATGATAACTGATTCGATATGTTTATGTATTTACTATATTATGATATGATTATTCCACTTCTTTGCTTGTCCGGTTGTAGTCAGATAATTTGATTCTCAGAGATGCTGGAGTCACTATGGGAGAACTCCACCATGTAGTGAGGCCCTCATTAAAGCCAAAGTTAAGAAGGTGGTGATTGGAATGCTTGACCCAAATCCATCCAATTGTGTAATCAAGTGGGTTGGATAGACTCAAATCCATCCACTTGTAGAGGAAGAATTGTGCAAGAGGCTCAATGAGGCCTATATCCATCAAGTGTTGACTGGAAAGCCTTTTGTTACACTCAGGTATAATGAACAGATACCTGGATATTAATATCTACTTCTTGATTGGTATTTCTCTTTAGGGTTTTGCTTGGTTTAAGTAAGCCTGCTGTTGTTAATGATTCCATTTTTTTAACTTGAGGCCTCTTCATATGTAGATACTCCATCTCAGTCAATGGCCATTATCTAAACCAACTTGGGGAAGGAGTCCCAGAGTGTGGCGGATCAGATATGTGTGGATGATGTTTTGGAGTACTGTAATCGTCAGGGACTACGCGACATTTTACTGTATTTGCAGGGAATTGTTGATGAGTTTGATGAACTTGTTGATAATGCTTTTGAGCAGAAATCGTGCAAGTGTTGCCAGTGTGGGACAAAAGCAGTAGCAATGCTTTGAAGAGTATTAGGAGAAGACTGATGGTGAAAAATTTACAGCCAGTGATCTCAGGATCAGAGAGCATTATCCTATAGAGTTATCTTTGGCTTTTAGCATATAAGAGCTCAATGAAACAACAGAACCCAAGTTTTGAGTTAAATATTAAACTGAAAAACCCAAAATTAGGAGCTTAGTGTTCCTTTCTTTTTTAAGGGTAGAAAATTGTCCTTGTCAATAATTAAGTCTGTGTAACTGAAGTTGGCCATGAACATTTTGAGAACAATTCAAACTGTTGAAGTTGTGTATAAATGGTTTTTGTATATGCAGCAAACACATTTACAGTATACTTGTTATATATATACACGATTCTATACATTTAGGCTACAAATTTAGAGTGACGTGAAGAGGCAAGTAGTTCTATAGCTAATCAAGTTCTCAACCAGAGACAGCAGTCTAAGTCGTCTACGATTTGGGCCAACCATTTGTAGTGTGCTCACAGTTATGGTTCTTCTTCTTGGCAATTAGTTGATTCTTAATGACTTTTTCAGCTGCAACTGCTTCCTGAACGTTGCTCTGCAGTAGACTGCAAAGTTCGTCGAGGGCTAACATCGGAAATGGTTCCTCGATCAGGACACCGACCTATGGGAATAAACCAAATATTAAATACAAAACAAAATTCAGCAGCAACCCATATACCCCTGAAAGTAAATAGATCAAATATTTTAATTCAATACATATGATCACTCAATTAGTGGTCATTTTTCAAAGTTCAAGAATTCAGCACTTAACTAGTAAAACTAAAGCAAAGCGGGAAAGCTACAGAGTATAAGAGCAAGTAAGAAACTTACTTCTTCTATGCAAAACAAGGAAGCGGCACTGATAAAAGTTGCAGGGACAACAATCCAATGGCAATCCTCCCAAAGGATTATAGGAAGAGTGAGATGCCACAGGACCAGAAATCTTGATGTCAAGCGAGTATATGACAGCGGTATAGGCACTCCAATCAGTTGTTCACACACACCTATTCCTTCATGTAAACATGACACCTTTGACTCCTAAATCATCATCAACACATTTATTAAAGAAAACCCAGCTAACTTGTCATATATGCAACAAAAGTGATACTCCTAATGTGTTGTGTTAAGTGACTTGTCATCCAAAAATCTAAACCAGGGCTGAGAATTATATATGCATAGCCCATTAAGTCTAGACTTAGAGTGAATACCAGCAGATTTCTCTTTGATTCTTCTAAGTTGAGCAATTGAAGGCTTTGTGAGATGAACTCAATAATGCAACGAGGTTTGTGCCTAGATTTAAGAATCACTGCCAAGTCATCTAGTTCAAGCAGATTACGGAGGTCTTGGCCAATATCTGAACCATAAGTGACATGGCACTGTCAAAACAAAAGCAGAAACTCAATCAATTCTATAACCAACTTCTCTCGGTCAAAATTTCAAACACAGCAAGAGCAAAGGTCAAAATTTCAAACACAGCAAGAGCAAAGGTTAGAGCTTTGAAGGCAAACTAACCTTGAGAGCAACAGGAAAAGCCATTATATACTGTAAAAGAGCATTTTTAAGGAAGGAATCCCTGGAGCTGTCAACGGTGGCAATCACCTGTCTAGCAAAATCATTACTGCAAGAAATCAGCTTAGTCCAGGCTTTTTTCCCCTCTACAAACCTCGAATAAGACGCCTCTGTTCTGAAGACCAGCAACAGCGCCAAAGCCGGAGCTGTCAACTGATAGGGCAGCGAAGAGGCCCTCAAAATTGGGAGAAATTCCGGCAAGAAATGCAACTCTACAGCAGAATTATAGCAGGCAATGACCACAGCAACAGAAGTGAAGGCAATAACAGGAGGAATTAAGGACAAAATCACCCGCGATTGTAGACTCGAGAGTAGATGGCGGACATGGCGAAGGGAGCTTCTGTGTTCGACCCATTTCTCGTGATTGTAAAGATAGCGTTTCTGTCGCATTCCGCGCTCCTGCACGCGGTCAGCCCAGTCAGGAAGCGCACGGAGAATCGATTTTAGAGTTACATTAGGTTCCGGCGGGATGGAAGGATTTTGACAGCAGAGGGATTTGAAGGAGAGGGCAGAATTGTGGGATTTGGAGGGAAAAGTAGTTATATGTAATTTGAGAACAAATCTGGGGATGAAACTGGAAGTTAGTGAAAGTTTAGGGGATGAAGAGTCGAAGAGGAATCTGGGTTGTGACATTGGGGGAGCAAATTAGGGTAAAGGTAGGAGCTTGAAAGGTAGAAGAGAGACGGACATGGTAGTTGAGGAAGAAGAGACTGTGAGTGTAATAACTAACAAGCCAAAGCCAAAGCCAAAGCCAAAGCCAAGCCAAGGGTTTCGGTTTAAACGTTTAATTAAAACTGAACAACAGAGTCGAGAAGATGAGATTTTTTTAGGTCATATGTGAAGGAGATTTTTTACACATGTTGCCAATTTTTTATTATTGGGGAATCTTATATTTATTATACTTTCTTTTCTTCAGGCTCTGCTTGCGAGATTGATTTTCACAGGAAAGGGAAGAAAACGAAGGGAGCTGACTTCCCATACTTGGGATGAAAGTGAAGTAACAATAAAAAAAAAAACAAAGGTGAAGCAAATTCTTCTCCCTTCCATCATAATGATCACTATTCATTTCCCTCAATTTGGGCGAACCCAAGGGGAAGGGAGGTGTAATTTCAAAATTAACCCTCCATCTTTATATTATTTATAGACACTTCCATTTTTTAAGGATAATTAAGTAATTTAAATACCATCTTATTTTATGATTCCATCATTTCTTCCCAAACACAATATTTTCTCATACTTTATGTTTCCATCATTTACCATCCTTTAAAATACTATCCATTCTTTTCCTTTCCTTTATGATTCTTCTTTACGCCGAAGGTTATTTAATTTGATTCTATACCTCGACGAGATGTCGTGCTGACATGATCTCGGCGCGTAGTGGTGCCGAGGTGTACATTTGTTTGGCCCATGTAACTTTTGGATTTCCTAATGAGTTTGAGACCTTAACGGGCCTTGATATCAATATGCAATGGTTTTACCAACTAATATTGTACGAGAAATATTTAATTGTACATTTTTATCTTCAGTCTTAGGAAAGACTAATGTAATCCTTTGCAATAAGCCTACTAATACTATATTTTCTTTAGATAATAACTATCTAACACTAGCAGATGTAAACAAAACGGGATCTGTATATTTTCCCAGAAATTTTACCAACCGGACATGGAATAACAAAGGTGAAAAAAACAGCAATTATTCTAAAATCCAAATTAAGCAAGTGGCTCATTGAGCATAAACTGTTTCGATTTCCATAT
>CATIWQ010256578.1:0-20676 GCA_949673415.1 Euphorbia schlechtendalii | reverse complement strand
TCTTATTATATCAGTGCATATATAAATACACACACCCACACAAAATAGCATATATATAATACCAGCGAGATACATAATTTAGAAACAATCATCGATATATAACAAAGATGCCTTATTAATGATAAATAATAATCTAAAATGTTTCTACATTAGTAACTAATAAAGATATATCACTCTAATGACCTCTAGGGCATTCATCATGTTTACCAATAGCAAGATAGTGGCGCAGCGAGGATAAAGTCATGGCAAGATAACAACACAATGAGGAGCATGATGCAACAAGATAGTGGTGCAGCAAGGTGAAGTTATAGAATGATATTGGCGTGACAAGGGTGTTGATAAGATCGTACGATGAATTAATCACAAATATGTGCATGTGAATGAACAGATTTGGAATGCTCACATGTATGTTATGTAATTTGTTAGTTTATTATTTGAATGAATGTGTGTATGAGCATATGACTATGCATGAGGATGTGATATTTATTAGGTTTCATTGGCTTGGGCAGCTGATCCTCTTATAGTGACTAGGCAATTTTGAGTGATTGATGTTGGATTCCTTTAGACTAATTGATAGGGATGGACTAGGGTTCGAGTTAAAGTTTTATTTTGAGGTTGGATTGAAGTCTAATTCGAAGCTTCAATCTAGTCTTGGGTAGATTTTGGTGAGTTTATGAACTTTTTACACTCAGATTCCTCTTGAGTATGGCATCAATGATGCTAACATTGGTCTCGACTTGATCCATTATTATTGAGCCTCGTAGCTTGAGAGTTGCTCCTCGTTTTGACAATCCTTGTTGTGAAGGAAGTTTAGCAATATTCTCCCTTTGGCCCCGAGATAGACACCTGATATCTTTTTCCATTTTGAAAAGAATTGATGAATTGAATACTTTTTATTTTTTGTTCAAATTTTTTCATAAAATGCCCTTGCAGGTTAAATGTATGTTTAGGATTTTTATGAGCGGACGACACGGAGCGGTGGACCTAGAGCACGTGATTTCATAGGCACGGTCCACCGGGGTGTTTGGAAAAAGGGTGCACCGGGTCGGGGACAAGGTAAAAAAGGTTGAAAGAGAAAAGCGAAAATGTTTTAGATCAGTTTGAACCCGAATCCTCCATCTCTTAGTGTGGAGTCGCCACCTGGATGAGCTCTTTCCAGGAATTAGAGTCCCATGAGGCTTAAAGTCCGGGGGACGGCCCACCAAGATACAGAGATTTGGTTCCGAAATAAGTTGCTTATTTTTAAGTGATCACATTACATTACATCAACAGAAAATCGTATTTTCTCAACTACGCATATTCACGCTTAGATTGTTTTTCGAGTTTACATGCATGATTCACGTATTGAAAAAGAAGTAAATCCATCTATAAAATAGTAAGTAGATGCGGAAAATAAAAATTACAAGGCTTTCAAAAATTGTGGGATGCAATCGCTCGCTACCCTATTAATTACATTTTTCGTAAAATATGTGCAATACCCGAAGGAAAAATAAAATCTAAACATACATTTAACCTGCATCCACAAAGGTTAGCACATGGGATATCATGTATGCTAGATTTGATTTTAGCGAGGCCCGTGTGGCCTAATTAAAACATTGACAATTTAAAGTTTTTATTTTAAATAAAAATGGTTCATTTTTATTTACACGTATGTTGATCAATTTTATTAGTGAAAATGACCGCATGGCATAAAGTGAGGTCTGTTATCCAGGAATATATTTTATTCCCTTCGTGGGGGTATTCTAACATAAAAATAAAAAAAATAAAGAAAAAGAAATAAAGATGAATGAGAGATTACAACATTATTTACATAATAAAAGAAATAAAAATATTCTTAGGTTCACATGTAGAACAATATCGGGAACATGAGATAAAGCAACTCTAGGAACTCAGAGGCTTACCCTTTCGATATGAATCCAGTTCGGCGTCGATCCATGGGAGTGTTCCTCGTTCCTTTTGATTTAGGAGAAATTGTTGATGTAAAAGTCCAAAAAATCTTCATTTAATTCTTAGAATTTCAGTGTAATTTAATTGGAAAATACGTATTTATTTATCCAAAAGATAATCAGACTCGGGTTCTAAATTTATTTTAGACCTGAGAATATCTGAGGATTTAAGAAGAAAAGATGAAGAAATTTGATTAAGATATGAAGAAATTTGGGATCCAAATGTGGTTTGGATCCTAGAAAAACAGAAGAAAAGTAAGTACTATTGTTTGTCTTTTTTTTCTGAAAGAGAGAATTTTTCTCTGAATTTTCGAGTCTCCTTCAATCCAAAAGGTCCAACTATTTATAGAAAAAATCCTGAAAAATCCAAAAAGGTAAGTTTTTCCGACTAGGCCTCGCCAGGAGTCTTGGCGTGGCCTCACCAACCTGGCTAGGAAGCCTTGCCAGGAGGCCTGGCGCCAGACTACCTGGTGAGGCTCGCCAATGTCTGGCAAGCCTTGCCAAAGTCCTGGCGAGGCTCACCAAGATCTTGGCAAGCCTCACCAGGGCATGGCGAGGTTTGCCAGGTCACTGGTGACCCTCGCCAGGCCCTTGGCGAGCCGTGCCTCTCCAAGTATAGGCGAGGCAGGCTCTGGATCTGGCTTCCGGTTGCATTATCAAATTTTTTTTATGTGTTTTTATATTTTTTAGTTAATTTTTTGGTTTAAAGTTCTTTTAAATTTAGAGATGAGGAAGACTCCCATATGAAGATCATCGAACAGTAAAAAATCATGGGATTCGAGGATAAATATCCTGAAAAGTCATCATCATTGAACACGCGAGCTGGTACAAAATCCTGTGCTCATAGCTGCCCCTCGTGTTGTAATTGCTGGTTGTATAACCTGTATTATCACATGAAAAGAGCGGAGGGATTGAGAACATACCTAACCGGTGTGGCTGGTGACTTCTTGTTACTAATTGGTGATAACGTAGGCCTTCCTTTTTAGTGTTGCGTCTTCATAGGGTTGTCCATTTCTTTCTTTGGAATCCTTTAGGTACTTGATGCTCCTTGTGGGTGGGTTAACTATTTCTTTCTGCTACGTCCTTTTAATGGTTGGTAACCGTTTCATTCTTCGATTGAGACTGTTTCATTCTTCAACCATGAGATAACCGTTACCTTCTTCGGGTGTGTTTTGTATTTCTTTAATAGGATGTTGACTTGTTTCCTATAACAGAGAAAAGATAATGTTGATACATTTAATGGTGAATGTTTTAATTATTTGATTGAGTTTATGCGAAGCAAAAATTTTTTGCCCCTTCAATCAAAAATTAAAACATGGTAAATAAATAAGTTTAATAGAAATTCGGGGATGTCTTGAGAACCACTCCGCTGTAGGAGGCTTTTGTTGCAATTTTGACTTTAGGCTTGAGTGGCTCATCGTCTTGCTTATAGGTTCCTCATGTGGAGGTGGAGTTTCTTGTTTATCGGGACAGTGTTGCCCTAGTTTGGCATTGTCTTTACCTGTAAATGACATGATGCGAATGTAATGTATGCATGGTTTTATGCGTGAACAATGTTCGTCTATTGTAGGTGTCATGGGCTTCGTTCGTTGAAGAGCCTTCTCTTGTGCTGGTGCGTGGTTTCCCCTAGGGATTGTTTTATTAGGGATTCCATAGACGACTCCCTGAAAGCGATGACCATGGGTTCGTTGAATCAGATTCGAGTTCATAGCTTGGATCTATTTCGAGGAAAGTCTGGATGAGTCATTGATCCCGCGTTGTGTCGGTGATGATCACTTGGAAGCCATTTACTTGAAGTGTTGAAGGCATATGATGCCTCGTACCTTTTCGAGGAGGAGATAATGAATTTGATATTTCTTTGGTTTTAAGTTTTGCATAGATCGCTCTTACGGGTTTTCAATCTATCAAACCTTGCCTTAATTTTTTCCTAGACAGCCCTTTCAGGTTTTCAATCCAGCAGACTCATTTTTCTTTACTATATTTTTTTCATATTTTGGATGTTTACTTGCGACATTCTACATTGGCATGCAAGCAATCAAAATAAACATATGCATAAAGATTCAGCAAAAATGACAATTCATTGATGAACTTAACAAGGGTATACATGTTTCAAATGATTTGACTCCTGCCATCAATTAGCCTTTTTAGGTTTTCTAACCAATGTCACTCTCTCGATGTCCTAAGTTTTGCCTGAGCCACCCTTTTCGGGTTTTCAACTCAGCGGACTATTCTTTTTGTGTTTTGAAAATAAGCCCTAATTTTTTGTCAACTAACCGAGTGTTAATTGACAGGCTAATTACAAATTTATTTTTTGTTTGTACTGCTTTTTAGAGATTTATTTCTTTCACCTTTGTGTGATGGCAATTGTGTACGACTTAGTTGATTTGGTAGATCAGTCACCGTTCATGTCCATGACTTCAGTTGTTGTCTCGTTCAGCGTTTTTGACTGATTAGTTGGTGCTCACGCCGCTTTGCTGGCTTGGATGTGTTTGACGATAAGTCTTGATCATTGGCGTTACGATGACTGCAAATAGTAGCGTGTCATGCGAAGGCTCCTTTTTATCTTTAGTATTGACCTTTGTATGATCCTTTAGGGGAGATTCAATTTGCTTAGACCTTTGCTTGATTGTTCCATGAATTGTGGTGATCCGTGTGATGCAGTTGTTGATGTGCTCAACAATCTGTCTCCTTCTTTATTACATTGCACCGGTTGTTCGATCTCATGAATGGTGGTGGTGGAGGTTTTGACGTGTTCAACGATATGACTCCTTCTTTGTGATGTTACGCCGATTTGGTATTGTGAATGGCTGTGATGGAGTTATCGACATGTTCAATGATTTGTCTCCTTCTTTGTGATATTACATCGGTTGTTTGATTTCCCCACAAATGTTGATGAGCCGTGTGATGGAGTTGTTGACGTGCTCAACAATCTGACTCCTTCTTTGTGACATTGCGCCAGTTGTTTGGCCTCAACTTGATTGGTCAACATTTTTGGCCTTATGCTAGCTCCGATCCTTTTGATCTTTGTGTGAGTCAGTGGATGTTTCGTGCTTGGAGATCTTTCCATTGATCTTTCATCCTTATATGATGAGGCAATTGCTATCACGCATTGTCTAAGTACATGTAGTTATCTCTCACTTTATCTCAAGAGTCAAATCATTTGAATTTTTGGGGAATCAATTTACACCCAAATTTATTTCATGAAATGATGTGTCACGTGTGCTAAAAACAATACGTATATGTTTATGAGAATGCATGATGTCATTGATAAAATATCAAGCAAATAAACAAAGTTCAATTTATTCAAAATAATTCAAAAGCCACGTGGGCAAAGTAGCTAAATGCCAATTATTACATAATCATTCCTTATGCTAGTTCTCCACCAAAAATATCAATGGATTCGAAGTACTCCATCCGCTCTACCTTCTCAAACACTTCTTGATAGCTAGACAAGCTATGAGATCCAAATGTTTTCCTATATGGTGGCAGTGCGCCATCTAGTAGCTTTGTTATCGTCTCTAGTAGGGTCAAACGAGTCTGCAGCCTGACCTGTGTGGCCATCCAATGCGTATAGTAGGATTTGAAGTTCTCACCCTGCCTTTGCCTTATAGCCTCTAGATGTTGCATTGTGGTTTCCATTTGAGAGTTGAAACCATAATGCCCTAGCATAGCTTGAGTGAGGCTAGTCTAATTGGTAGCAATGTCCAGTGGAAGGTGGTTGTACCATTCATTGACTGGGTGGCCTAAGGTGATGACGAAGAGCTTAGCCATCATTGGATTGCTGACCCTCAATGCTCTCATCACTGTCTGATAATGCATTAAGTGTGCGCGCGGATTGCCAAAGCCTACGTACTTCTCAAACTACGGCATTGCGAAGTTTGGGGGTAAGCTATCTTCATCCTTGATTGTCGGTTGTGCATGGTATGTGTTCCTTAGGTGACCACCCTGAATGGCTAAGAATTGTTGCCGTAGCTCCGCCATGCCAGGTTGTTGGAGGATGGCGTCACCTGCGCTTAGATAAGAGCCATATTACCCCTGGGGATATGCCGCAAAATGGGGTAGTTGAGGTGCCTGGAGCTTTGAGGTGACTGACGTACTCCAATTAGGAATAAGGTGTTGGGTCATTCCTTGGTAGAAAGGCCCTGGTGCGAATGCTGGCTAGATAGGATGACTTTAGCCTGCCCCAAACTGGTAATAGGTAGTAGGAGGTAGGGGTATCATGAGTGAAGTAGGAGGTCCCCCTGTCGGATTGACATTGTTAAGGGTGACCTCTGGGTTGGACACTGCATTATGGGTCCTCTCAAGGTGTTGGCGAATGAGTGTAGCTAGCTGCTCATTGTTGGCAAAGGCATTTATGGCAGGTGCAATCTTGGCGCTCACCGATGACTGCTGAGAACTTTATCCTGTAAGGACAGGGTAATCTTCCCTTGCACCTTCTCCTTGTGGATTGGCCATAATAGTGCGTTGAACTGAATCCGAGTCTGAACCCGAGTCCTCGCTTGGGTCAGTGTATGGAACCCCCTCCAGATTGGGCACAATTGGGGAAACGCGGACCAGGCGGCTAGCAGGCCTCTTCCAAGCCCCTTTGATACACGAGCAGAATATTAGACTATGCATGTAAGATTTGTGATATGATTCATGATGCGGGTAATGCATGAGATTTTTAATGTTATGGCTGCATTCACAAGGGGTTAGCATGCCATGATGTGAAATAACATGTATGTCAATCCTTTTGAAATGAACGGGTTAGTTGTTAGATAAAAATGAAAACATGTGGAAATGAAAATCCAACAACGGGGGTTGGATTTGAGATTTGTACAATGTCGGTGTGACATCATAAGTGAGTTGACTAAGCTACCTATGTGGTAATAGGTCAATGGTTTGAGGTTTTATATTATGACTAGGTCTCATGGGATGAGGAGGTTAAAATTGTTTCGGGTAAGCGGTGTGACATACCCTAATAAAATGAAAATAACTACCGTATGTAGCTACGTAATGAATGATTTGGTTATTTTGCCCAATTAGGGCAGAGTTTTTGGATACCTATATGGTCATCACTATTTGAGGGTGATACGTGAATTATTGCCTCGTGTGGGTGAATGATTCGAGTATGAGGCGTATACCCTGGTAAGATAAGATTTTTGAAGTAAGTTTGCCTCATGTGGGCTTAGGTTATCCTTTAATGTGGGAAAAATGGTTTTGGGTAGGTATTTGCCCCGTTTGGGCTTTTGGGCTTTTGTTCCAAGAGAAATATTTTCCCTTTTCAGCCCTAGCCGCTTCATAAGCTTTCTCTTACTTTTAAACCTTTATGTTTCTTCAACTTAAGGTCCTCAACATTCCCTTGCTCTTTGAGTTTATTTTTAAAATCAATCTCATAAAGCTCGAGCAAGTCCATGAGCTCAGTTAAAGTACAATTAGCAAGTCCACGGACTTTATCTTATTACACCAATGAAAATGTGCATATACTTAATAGCATATATATAATATCAGCGAAATACATAATTTAGAAACAATTATTAATATATAACAAAGATACTTTATTATTGATAAATAATAATCTAAAACTATTTGTACATTAGTGACTAATAAAGCTATATCACCCTAATTGCCACTATGGCATACATCATGGTATTGCTAGTTAACCAAACAAGACGTAGTTAGTAGTATAATTCAAGTTAGGGTGAATCAAATGCTATTTGATTTAAAAATGTGGAATTCAGGTTCCCCATGCACTTTATTGGAAAATAATTGATTTTAGACTAGATTTACCAAATTTTATTATTTAGAATTAAACATGCATAAATGTGGTCAGTTTTCAGGGAAAAATGGATTTACTATCATGCGGGGCCTAAAACAGTAATAAATAATGAGAAAATAAACAATCTAGGTTAAAAATATAAAAATTATAGAAAACAAAGCATAAATTCACTCAAAGAGTCTCCAAAAGCTCATACTCTTACCCCTCTAACGTGAATCCGTGACACTTAGAGCCAGAAACACCGACGAAAGAGATCCCAAAGTCTTTTTGCTTGATTTGGTTGGAAAAGGTAGAAAAGTAGGATTTTTGGTGAAGGGAATAGGAAACCCGAGAATTAGACATTTTGTTTGTAACTCTAACCCGAAAAGGAAATAGAAGTTTTCAGAGAAAAAGCATCGGAAAAGAAGTGTGAGATTTTCCTTACTTTTTCTCAAAATCCCTAAGTTTATCTCTCTAGAATTATCTTTCTAAAAAGTTTCCCAAAGAAGTAAAACTCCCAACCCCTCAAATATATAAATTTTAGACTAATATAGTGGTTAATAAAAATTGTAAATAAGTGAAGGGTAAATGGGAGTTTTGAAAAAATAAAAATTAAAATAAGGGTAAAAAAGGGAAAATATTTTTGGAGTAGCCAACAAGTAAACTACCGTTCCAACCAGCCAACACCATCCCGGACCCGGCCGGTTTGACCGGGACCAATGGCTTTTTTCTAGCTTTTTAATGGTATTCTCAATTTTATGGTTTTTCTATAGTTTTTTTTTAATTTTTAGGATGGTTTTGACTTGGTTTTGAATGGTTTTGGCTTCCAAAAGATCCAAAAAATCTCCTCCAAACGTCTCGTAACCTCAAAGCGGATCACTAGAATAGGAGATACAAGTGAAAATACTTCTCTTCATCGCTTCATGAGAGGAACAAAAAATACGTCCATTTCTTTTTATAGGTCTTTATACTTTGGAAGCATCGCATTAACCATAAAATTCTTTATGAATTCATAGTTGTTTTTTAAGCTTCACCTATTCATCTATCTTGGAAATTAAAGGATCCTCTCCGAAGAATTCAAGGATATGGATTATCCAGTACATAATCTAAACAAAGACATAAAAACTTTGTCACAATCTAAAACCACTCATGAACATTATCTCCTTTAAAAACTTTGTTGTCAAATGGACTCTTATCATATTAGTGTTCATTGTTCAACCTAGATATAATATAGAAATTGTTTAGACATTAGTACATGTACATGAATTTAAAATAAGGTCTTTGATTAAAACATATATTCCTACTATTTTATCAACATTAAAATAGCCCCTTATATTGAATTCGAGAAAACATTATCAAACATTTTTTCTTTAGTTGGTAACATCCATAGCCATTCTAATATGACCCCCACTATAGTAGGTCAAGCTATGATAGATAGCCATGGTAGGAAGTCGTCCATTTGCATGCCATGCAATTACTAGTCCATTTGAGTTCTGTTTCTTAAGACGTGAATACCTAATTGTACGAATCCTCAAATATGTCTCCAATCTAGCATGAGTTCCAATGATATGGATAACTAACCCATTTTAATTAAGGCTTTGACCCTATCTAGTCTCATGGTTAAACACATGTTAAGGGAAAGCATGTTATACATGTTCTTACATCCGTTAATAAGGTTCATATCACCACTTATGATATGAAGACAATTTACCACCTTAATATTGTTGTAGGAATTTTATTGGTGCAGCTGGTCTCATCCTAGTCTACGACCTAACGATGGATATGATTATGATAACAAATATTCCAGGTATTTGGAATTATTAATCTAAGGGATCATGCTGAAGGCTAGTACATCATAATCATTCCATTAAGCCAAGACTCCACATAGCATGCAAAATAAACAAGGTTCATGTTTAAGTTCTTCCGCCTATGTCTATAAGTTTTAATTTAACAACTTAAACTACGGGTATAAACCAGATACGAAATCCAAATCCCATACTAGAAATCGACTAACTCATAAAAGTCCCTTTGGTACGCTTAAACCTAATACAGATGGAGATTTCTAGGTAGGAGAGGTCCCCTTTAAGTAAATGAGCAGCCAACTCAATTCCTTTCCAAAATAACCATGGGCACTTCGATTCATTATACCATATACAATCATGATTTAAAGATCTAGTTCTTTTATTCGAATGAAAAACTAGATGACCCTCAATTTAAAGCATTTAAATGTGTGATAAAACATTGCTAATTATATAATAATCACCTAGACTACGTTTGAGCAAAATGTAAATCTAGTTATCACATCATTTTCGATAACATGAATTAAAACCTAAGTCATGCATAACATACTTTAATCAATTCATAGAAAATTACATTTTAATCTATTATTATCAATCATGCATAGTATAAGGCAAGATTTAATACCACCGATGGTTAATTAAGGTAGTTAATGAACGTGGGAACTGCATGGTAGTATTTCAAAACTTAAAACTAACCCTAAAGGAACTCCTAAGCATGGCATGATTGACATAATTTCAATTGAAACGTTCAATGGATGCTTTAGATTCATAAAAATTATTAAAAGAAACCTAATATCTAAGATTAGAGCATATCCATTTATGCGTGCCTTCGTTTGGTGTGGTGCAGAGATCACTTAGAGCAATCGAACAGCACTCCATTAGCACAAGCCTACAAAATAAGATAACCTGTATGACAAGTAAATAGGGACCCCACAAACAAAAACCTCATGTAGAAGGAGAACTCATCGGTTAAAAAATGACTGCTAGACCAATCGTAGACCAACATAAAAATAAGAGCGAAGGCTCTTTTCAAAAATAGGAATAAGCCTTAGAAAGAATTCTCGCAAATGCTAGAGAAACTAATGGAGAGTCTTGAAAAAACATGCTAGAAAAAGGTGTTAAAACTAAGAAGGAAAACTGAGCTAAAGTATGGAGAAAGTGGAGAGGAGGCTACTATTTAGAGTGGAGGGGGAGCAAAAATGCTCCCCTCATTTCCGATGTGGGATGGGGAAAATCCCCATCCCACATACGAATTAATGCATAGAGCTCCAAGAACCACAAGTCCACTAGCATGGACAGCCCACTAACATGGGCTGTGCATGGCCACCAAGGGAAGCTCATTCGGGCTTTGCTTATCCCTGTAAGCCTCGCTTACAAGCTACTGGTTAGCGTGCACTATAGGCCCATGCAAGCATTGCCAAGTAGTACTTGCAAGCCTACAGCCCGCTAGCAAGAGTTTGCTTGCGCCAGTGGATGCTAGCGGCCCGCGAGCACATTCTTGATCGCATGGCTACCACGTAGGCCCCCCAAGAACAACCAATAATCAAGGGCCCATTGGCAATAAGAAAAGTTCCATTGCTACACCTTGTGCAATTTTTCCAAACCCTCTTTCAAATATTATTTGGTCCTACCATTTAATGGCCCATCCAAAATTAGTTTGACACTCCTTTTTTATTCTCTGTATAGACCCCATTTATAAATTCTTTATTCGGTTCGGTGAAGGCCTAATGAATGTAACTCCATAAGATCTCAAAGGAGAGAGTCACTTGAGGTTGACCTAAACTTTGCTTCCCATTCGAGAACCTTTAGGCTTAGTGTTCTACATTGATATGGAACACGATGACTTTAGTCAATCAAATGGGATTTTTAGCAGAGGCGTATGATCGTCCAATACTCGAAATGTCACATGCCTGTGACTTGATCTGGTTCTGCAATAGTAACCAATACAATACACTACTTCCATCAAGTTAAGTACCGTTCAGTTTTGTGACCTCACATTAAGTGTTAGCTCATGTAATAGTAGTGAAAATCCCACAATATACTTGTTCATGAAGAAGACCACTTGCCTATATGTATTGAGATTGACTAGAAACCAGTTTTATCAATTTCATACTCTAATAAGAGGTTTATGAGTGTGTCACTTCAACAAGAGGCCTTAAGGTACAACTCCCATTATAATACTATATTTGGAGTGATGGATCCCATCTTGACTTATCAGCTTTCAAACAAGCGGTCATCACTATACCCACACCATCCTGATCTCCAGGGTATGAATAAGTAAGACCCAAAGTATAGCAACTTCCACACAAGGTAACCGATATCTCAGTTCAAAGGATACTCATATTGCTACTGCAATAAGATGTGACATTAACATACAATTATAGTTATTTTCGAGTATCTGTCTTATATAGTGGTCTCCAATATAATATCCTAATACATTTATGTGTTAACTCAAGGTACCAGCTTCAGCTCGTGAAATCAGCTAGAGTAAGCCTACACATTCTAGTATGTCCACTTCATTGATGTCCAGTCTCAATGAAACTATGACTAAGGATATTTAAACTTTCTATAATTAAATGTGTGTGGAGTTATCACTCCATATAGCTGTCCTTGCACTCTCACGCTATGAAATAATCATGGACTTTGTCTTATTATATCAATGAATATATATAAATACATAATAGTACATATATAATACCCACATGTTACATAATTAGAAAGAATCATCGATATATAACAAAGATGCCTTATTATCGATAAACAATAATCCAAAATATTTATAGATTAGTGACTAATACAAACATATCACCCTAATTGCCTATGATAAATACGTTATGTCTAACAGAAGCATGTTAATATGAGACATCACTTCATAAGGAATCGAGTGCTAAAAGTTGATGTTAAATTGATTTAAGTTCCTATAGAAGAAAAACAAGGAGATATCTTCATAAAGCCACTTACAAAATTCAATTTGTTGAGGCAGTTGATTGGAATGATAGATCCAATTTAATGCCTAAGGTAAATGTCAAGTTATTTGTTATGAACATACGTCAAGTACTGTTAACCAAAGAAGTTGACATGAATCTTAGTCATTTACTTTTGTAGTTATTTATAATCATCGTTGCTTAATATATATGCATTTATTATTTAAATTGAATTTATTTTAATTGTCCTTTTTAGCATGTTTTAGATTCTAACTTTAACATTGTATTTATTGTCGTTACTATAAGGCGGTTTAAAATTAATTGAAATCTCACCATTGATTTTGATCTCGCATTGTAAGGACAACACATAGGAGAGAGAAGCTAAAGACTATAAGAGGAAATTCTGCCAAAAAAGATAATTACTTGAAACTTGTGATTCTCAATTGTTTCTCTCTAAGAACCCTAAAGTCCCCAAATTTCTCTTGTTAACATATACTAAGAATCAATGGCTTCCAATCAATAACTCCGAGATATCTATTACTAGTAAAGGCAAAAGGATTATTCTCCAAAAGTCTATGACAAAGATGGTTGTTGTAGATGCTAACGTCATGGAAGTTATGACCTTAGAAAAGGGAACAAATCTTATTCCAATCCCTTGGAATTAAAATTAAATGATGGTTGGGACAGTTCTTCGTAAATGTGGTTGAAGCAACCACAGATGAAGTTTGAGGAAATGGATGAAGCAACAGTGCTTCAAAGGTATGTTTAACCTAGAAAGACCTATAATTTCAAAAGTGATGAAGCAGTTCTTCTACCATCTCTACATTATAGAAGGAGTTTTAGTTTATCGCTGACTTCAGTAAAAAAATGCAAATTATAGTCACTACCAATTGATAGCAAATTTGATGGGAATGAAGCTGAAAGGGAGGAATATGAGGAGAGTAGGAGATGAAGAGATTTTAATAATTCCTAACAACATTTAACTTCCCAAAGACTACATTAGTGGAGAGATCAAAGCGAGTGCTCTATCATGGAAAGGGCTGTTACCCATAAGATGGTGAAAAAAGTATTGGTACCAAAGATTGGATCTTTTTTAAGATGCTCTAAGTTAAAGAGATGTCTGTTCTATCATATCATTGAATGGAAGTAGATGAATCGGCCAATACTAATCCTTAACCACATGTAAAAGGTATAAAACATCTTCATTATGGAAATCTTTTTCAAAGATAGTTTCTGTATATAGGCTGGATTTGAAGAAATTAGAGAAGAAGCATGCTCTATTTCACATTATTTTCATTTGTATGAGGGATTTCCTAAAGATGACACACAATTAGGAACCTCTACTATGTAAGAAAGCATGAGAAGGGAAGAAGAAGAAGACTCCATCTGAGTCTATAATCATAATAATCTTATGGCTAAAAAATGTGAGGGAGTAGTTCAAACTGATGATGACTTGCCTCTGGGATAGATTATAACTTCTAAGAAGAGAGCTAGAGAAGAGAGCTCAGATCAGCTGATGATCCTGTAGCAAAGAAGGTTAAGCCTAGTAAGAGGTTATGATTTAAGAAGAGAGGATGTCATAAATTGAAGCTAAAGTTGAGGTTGCCTTGAAGATGCTAAGAATAGAAGAAGAGCTTGAAAAATCTTAGGTTGAAAATGCAGATTAAGAGTAGTAGGAAGTGTTCACTTTTGAGCTTGTTAAAAGGAAGAGAAGCTCCAGGACTAAGAAAGCTAGTATACAGGGGAGATTAGCAGAGAAGGCTACAACTATTGAGGTTACCAAACATTATTTTTATTTCTCAATGTAGTAAGAAAATTTTACCAGGGATGCTAGTGTAGCAGAGGCCACAAAAGTAGTAGATACTTATTAGAAAGCTACAAAGGAAGTTGAAGTAGCTAAGTCCATTGAGTTACTAAAGGACAATGAAGAGACTGTCCAGGATCAACAACCTTAACCCTACATTCGTTCGCCACCACCTTCACCTTCACATGTACATACTCCACCCACTTCTCCATTATCAAACGATTCTACTCCTACCCATTATTCACCATCAAATAACAAAAATAATGAACCCTTAGTTTAAGAACAACCAAACACTTCTAACCTAAATTCTTCTTCTCTTAACAAAAATAACCCTCTTTCATCATCACAACCTTAATTCCAATACTATAAATATACCTAAACCAACATCCAATTCTTTTCAAAATCCTAACTCTTCTCTTAGTATACCTTAAAATAACAAACCCAATGTACAAACTTACCAGATCCCTCCTTCCAGTTCTTCTCAAACACCAAAATTAACCCTTATTGATCTAAGGAAATGCTCAATTTAGTCATTTTGTTAATAACTCTGCTCAGCCAAACCTCAATATTGTGTACTATACATAATAAGAGGATGTATTAATTCAAGAGGTAGATATATTAGCCCATTCATCATGAAGAATAACTTATCTAGTTGAAGAGCTTAGTTTTAACTTTAAAAATGAATTAGATAAGAAAGTATTATAGTAACACTTGAGAGAGATTGCTATAAAGCATTATAAATCTCTCAAAATTTATATTGATATTGATGATGCCATAGCTAAGGCTTTGGTAGTTGAAGAATTAAAGAAGAGAGAAACTAGGCTACACCATCCAATCCTTAAGTTTACTATTCCCAACGATGATATGTATTTCGAAGAGTATGGAAAAATTAGAGGTTGTCTACTATTGATAAATAATCACCTAGCTATAGAGAGCTCGCCATTTTATATGTTGGATAAAATGGCTAGAGTCTACTATTCTAGCCATTTTATATGTTGGATAAAATGGCTAGAATCTACACTTGTTTGTTTGACACAATGGCCCATTTTATCGAGGCATTGAGGATGATTCCATCCACTTACCATAAGTAAAGTTTTTGAAACTAAATTAAAGTAGTCAATAGATGTTTCTATTGTTCAAGCATCAACCATTTCCAGGCTAGCTCAAATACAAGTTGAATAGTTCTTCAATTTCGGAAAAGAGCAGTTGAGGTTCAAGAATGATATGAAAGGGCTTGACAAGTGTTGTTTGCCATTGTTAATGAGCATGAAAAGTGTATAACGTCCCTGAACAAATTCTTCAACAATATTTCTACCATTTTGAGGAAGTTTATTGAGAAAGCGGATGATTAGTTGACCACCATTATTAACTTTTTTTATTTTATATGGTTGAGAAAGGTGTAGAGATTAAGTTATGGAAATTCATTGGAGAAAGTTCTAACATCGTTGTTCAAAGACTATTTTGGAAACAAAGAAGGAGATTTTGAAAGGAATACAAGGTTTGTCTTTAAAGGATGTAAAGGAAGTAGTTGTCAAGGAAGGTGAACCGAGCTTGATTCCTAAATAAACACCATACACAACATCTTGGAAACAACCTTCAAATCAAACCTCGAGGACTCAAAAGATATATAGTACATGACCCGTACTATCCATAGCATAAAAAAAAGATAAATGCAATTTTGGAGTTCCTCACAGAAAAATTTGTTTAGTTGGATTCACTCAATATTCTCAGAGTCATCCATCAATTGACTTCTCAACAATGCACAAATGGAATGACAAGTGTAAGGGCAATTTTACATGTTCTCTATGTTTTCAATGGTCAATAATACCTTTTCTATGAAGGCAAGCTTTAGTTTAAGAGTGAGATAGATCTAGCTATCTCCAATTCCTATGAATCCTTCCAACTTACTCTAGATGAAGTCAGTAATGGTTTTGATACTTTTATGAAAGAAGTAATGTTAAAGGGGGAGAAGAAGAAGCAACATCTAGGTTAATCACAGAAGATCCTTCCACTTCAACCTCCTCCTCCTCTCTAATTTGATCAATCAAAGCATCTAGAAAAAGTATCCAATTAGTGCACCTGTTACACATTATGTATTCCCTAAAGGAAATTAGAGCGATATATCTTTATTAGTCACTTATGTACTAACATTTTCTAGATTATTGTATATCAATAATAAAGAACATTTGTTATATATAAAAAATCTTCTCTATTTATGTTATATATGTTATTATCTGTGTGTGTGTGTGTGTGTGTGTGTGTGTGTTTGTGTGTGTGTGTATTCATTGACATAATAAAATAAAGTAGTTAACTATTTATTTGCATGAAAGTGTGAGGGCATAGTGGGAGCTATGTGGACTGAGAACTGCACACACATGTAATTATGGAAAAGTCTAAATATCCCTAGTCATAGTTCATCAAGACTAGACATCGATGAAGCAAACAAACTAGCATGTGTAGTCTTACTCCTTGGATTGGATCTAAGCAGCCGATCTCATGAGCTAAAGGTTGTAACTTAAGTTAACACATAAATGTAATCAGGTAATACATTAGAGATTGCTATAAGACCGACACTCAAAAATATCTATATCCTTGTGGTGGTATCACGTCTTATTACAGTAGTAGTACAAGTATCCTCAAACATGAGATATTGGTTACTTTATGCAGAAGTTGCTATACTTTGGGTCATACATATGCATACCCTTTTATCAGGATGATATAGATGATTATGGGTATAGTAATGACCACTCATTGGTAAGCTAAGAAGTCAAGATGGGATCCATCACTCCTAATCTAGTGATATAATAGGAGTTATACTTGAAGGCCTCTTATTGAAGTAACACACTAATAAACTTCTAACTAGAGTATGCAATTGATAGAATGGGTTTCTAGTCAAACTCAATTTATCAAAGTGAGTGGTGTTCTTCATGAATAAGTCCAACTTTGGGATAGCTAAGGCTATTGCATGAGCTAACACTTTATCTAAGTTTAGTAATCATGATGGTAATTAACATGATGAAGGAGTGTATTGTATTGGTTACAACTACAAAACCAAGTCAAGTTACAAGCACGTGATGTTCTGAATATCAGGGGAACATACGGCTTTGCTCGAAAATCCCATTTGATCTTCTAGAGTTATTAGGTTCCATATCAATCTAGACACTGAGCTTAAAGGTTCCCAGATGGGAAGCCAAGTTTAGATTAACCTCAAGAGGCTCTATACTTCGAGATCCTATAAGGTCACACACATTGGACCTTTGATGAAAAAAATAAAGAAAGACGAGTACTATACCGAGCATAAAAGGGTAATCAAGTTCTTTTGGATGGCGATTAAATAGTCAAACCAATTAAAATTTTAAAACAGAGATTAGGGAAAAATGTGTTATATGTGGAGCAAGGGAATTTTTACATTGTGAGTGCACCCCGAGATAACGAGTCTTTTGTAGGAAGGGGCTTTCATGGTACCCAAGTGAGAATTGAGAAGTGCTCACAAGCCGCCAGCATGCACTAGCACATGCTTGTGACCTACAAGCCGACAAGCTTTTCTTAGCAGTGCTTGCGTGGACCTGCAGTGCACACTCGTGTTTGCCACTTTTCTACTAATAATATAAAAGTTCTAAAAATGAATAGGTGTTATCAGTACAACTTATCAAGTAGAAAAATGATGATAACTACAAGTATACAATTGCGATGTAGTTTTAAAAGATATCGATCCCACAAGGAAGATATCGGTTCTAAGATCAACTAGAGTTACGGAACAAAAGAAAATAAAATAAGTTGAGGATTTTGAATGGTAGATGGATGAATGGACAGATGCATGAATAGATTAGACAAGATGAAAAGCATATAGATATATTCCCTAAGAACAAGTATAGTGGAGTAAATATGTAAAATAATCAAGAATATTTTATACACTATATAACTTCAACAAACTCGGTTCCCCAAATATCCTATAATTCACCGCAAAGAAACACATGAAATGACTTTTCTAAATCTTGGGTAAACAAATTATGACACTTATAAAAACCTGGACAATAATAACACTATGCTTAGTACGGGTCGCTCTCACATAGCCATATTTAGCAAGTTACCACTCCAAAAATGTTGGCTCACTAAATAGCATTATAATCATATATTAAGTGATTATACACAATCTTGTTAACCCCAAAACTAATCTTGAAGTCAACTTGAAAGCACATAACTTCATTAATATAAGTGACGTAAAACGAAATACTCATTATGACACATTGACATATCATAAACTTCGAATTAGAAAGTATAAGTTGAAAATAAAGTAAAGTTGTAGGGTATGCAAGTGAAAGCTAAAGTTGATCAAACCATATTCACTCTTTAATGGGAGTCGTCAATTCCCGTAATTCTTGTGTGTACTTTGAATTCAGTCTCGACTTGTACAAAACCTCTGTTAGGTTGCTATTCTTTGTGAATATCGAACAAGTGAATATTGAAGAACAGAAACTTTTATTGATAAGTGCTTTGCAATTACACTCATACAACAATTGCTCGAATTTGTGGAGAAATCTAGTGATTGAAACAACAATCGAATCACTTATACATTTTTCACTCTAACGCTTTGAACTTAGCAAAATCTAAATAATTTTCTCTCTCTATCTATCATATGCTGCTGGCATTCTACTATGCACCATCATCCATGCATGAAATTGGTTGATTTGAACCTCTATTTATAGAGTGTGAAAGGTTGCGTTCATCCAAACGAATAGTCATGTCCATTGGTGATGGGTTGCATCATCTACATGTGATTGGATGCAAGATTTCATCCTTATCTTCAAAGGATAGGCACCTTTTCATGATTACATTGTCTCCAAAAGGTGTCTCTTCATCTGATAGTTTAACTTTGGTATTTTTTTATGCCTTTTCAGACCTATTACCGATACTAAGTAGCATTCAAAAATATGTACGCCTTATTTATCATTTTCTACATTTATGGCGATTGATCATTCTTATCCGACAGTTGGAAGTTGAGAAGAGTTGATCAAATCCGTTTTGATTCACGATCGTGACATTCATGTTGCAATCGTGAATGTAAGTTGGTAACTGACTGTTTGTGAAGAATGATAAGTCACGATCGTGATAGATAGTCATGAGCATGATTTGGCCAATCACGAGTTAGAATCACAATCGTGACATGGTTGTGACTTATTCTTTTCTTCATGTTTCTTCTTTGCAACTTTATCAATCTTTGATAACTTCGATCTTAAGCCAATTCCTTGCATTCCATGCATCTTTTTGTACATTTTTCACTTTTTTTGCATAGAATTCCTTCTTTGATCATTTCACCACCAAGATTTACCTAGTTTCTACACTTGCATCAAAAACAACTATATACCATGTGAAATTTTTTTATATGAAGTATAAAATGACTCTAAACCACATCGTTTAATGAGTAAAAATATCAAGATACTAAGTGTAATTATACACTTATCACACCCCCACACTTAACTTTTGCCTTGTCCTCAAGGTAAACACATACAGAAGTGTATAAAACAGTAATGCAAGTTCGTACCTCATTTGGCGAAAGACTTTTGTAGTGAGTACCACATTCCCACGTTTTATAAGGTTCAAGTAAAGTATACAAAATTTCCCTCAAATTAATAATGTGCAATTTATATAGTCCGGTTGCATACCTTTGCTCTTAATGGAGGGCCAACCAAATTGCGTCTTCATATAAGCATTATATGCTTGCTCATAATATTTCCTTCTCATAAGTATAATATAAAGTATAAAGGACAAAGGGAGAACACTTTGAAAAGATTGATTCAAGGCATTTTTAGGTAACCTAGGATGCTAAACACTCTTAGTGGTTGCATTTTATGCTCCATACCACTCTCCCCTTTTTTAGATGTTGCATTTTATGCTCTATACCACTTTCTCTCATTTTTAAGCATATGTTTGTGAAGTACAGATTTGTACTTTGCAACCATTTTTCGTGCTATGCTACCTTTTCTTTTTTCTATCATTGAATGGTTACAGTTTCTTCTCCGTACCATTCCTCACCTTATGCATAACTCATTGGTTATCCTCTCTTTCTTTTGATTTTTTTTCTCTCAATACCACCATCCTTTATTGATCAATTTCAAAGTATTATGGCTATAGTTTCTCTACACTTTAAACACACTCATAGCATATAAAACTCAAAGTAAGAACACTACTAAATATTACTCCACTCAAAACTTATCGGTAGCATTAAACTAAAACTATATAATTTATACTTATTCATGTTGCATTGAAATATATATCGAAACTTACTTGGAATGTTGCTCTCGAATGTTACTCACCACTCTTCCTTGCCAAATTGATAAATGTTGTGCACTAACATCAAACTTGTAAATACCTAACACTCACAATAACCTTGGTCAAATGTTAGTAAAGTATAAGAAATGATAATGTATAATTAACAAAAATATCAAGAAAAATTTTCAAATTCTTC
>CATIWQ010256575.1:0-18238 GCA_949673415.1 Euphorbia schlechtendalii | reverse complement strand
TACTTGGTTACAATAAATGTTACTAAATATTAAAGATTTTAAGTAAACAATGCAATTATATTTAAAATTTAAACATATTTTAACTTTTTTTATATTTTTTCTATTAATTTAATAAAAAAATTAATAACAAATAAAATATTCTTGAGCTTGGACCGGGCTTGGAAATGACCTTGTTAGCCCGGCTCGAGCCCGGCCCGAGCTCGAAGTTCTAAAGTACGGGCTTAGGCCAGGCTTGAGTTAACGTTTTTTGTAAAAAACCTGCCAAACCCAGCCCGAACCCGGCCCGACCCGGCCCGCCCAACGAACAGGTGTACCAAACACCAGACAATAGTTAATGCCCTTTTGAAAACTTCGGACAAAAGCTTTTTATTTTTTACTTTTTCATGAAATGAAATTCTCTAATCACATTTCATTTTCAGTTTTAAGTTTTGAAATTTGATCCGTGACACTTCAAATTTAAATTGATATTATTCGTAACTTTAAATTTTATTTTTTTAAACCTTTTTTATTGTTTTTATCTTTAAAAGAAATTTATGATTTAAATATATATTTGAAAATTTAATATTCTTTTCTTTATCAAAAATCTATTTTATTTTTTTAAAAATTATTACTTTTGTATTTATAGTCAGTAAATTTAAAAATGCAAGCTTGAAGAAAAAAACAGTACAGAACTGTAAATTACGAAGTAAAACAGAATTTGAAAAAGTTGGAGACCATCTGAATTGTAAACAAGTGCCGAGTTTAACATTTTCTTTCCAATTGTTTGATAGCATTGGGCCAATAATTCCCAAATTGATTACTACCCATTTAAGCCCAAACACTAACTTAGTGCCAGTTCAACATTGCCTTTTCAATCCATTGACAGCTGTTGGACATGCTTTGTTAACAATTGTTAGCATTGAAAAACAATCGTATAATTGCTTACCAAAAAAAACCCAGACAAAAAAAAAGGGAAGAAACAGAAGAACAAAAGTGACGTCAACTTACATATCATCCATGAACTTGGCAGAGACCAAAATGCTGGTGATAAGGAGGCGATGGACATTGAAGGAATTGATGGGAAACGAAGGGTTTTGGTGGGTAAATCGATCAAGATAAACATAAGCAACAACGAAGCAAGAAGGGCTGCAATTGGCGTACTTAAAGATCCTTTGGAGATAGGTTTGAATGGAGATGTTAGGCCTTGTTAAGCCATGGAAGGCTGAGATCTTTGGAGGACATAGAAGAGGAGTAAGATCGTTTGATTCTGAAACTCGTTGGAGAAGACAAGATAGGAATGTTATTACCTTTGGAATCTCTTCCGTGCCGTCTATTTCCGCCATTTTTTCTTCCTTTGGAACTCTGCTCTTGTGTGGCGTGTGAGCAAGGATTTGATTTGGTTCTTATTTGTAATGTTTTAAAATCAGAGTCGGTTTGAATTTACGGTTTTAGCCCTACTAATTTTTTTCGAAAATAATTGTGTAATTTCATTTACCCTTTTTTTGATTTTAGTCCTATACTGATTGGATTTGGTTCGGTTAAAAAAAACAGAATAACAAAACCCGACTATGGTAATTATGTGATAATTTCAGTTTATAATTAAGACTTTACAAAATAAATTCAACCATCCAAATAACTATTGATCATCAAAAGTTATTAGCTGTTCCAAAAAAAATTTTTATAAGTTAAAAATTGAGCCGAGGTATATGAAACAACCTAATATCATTACCAAATCGGTTTTTTTCTCTCTTTTATTGCTATTGTTTTTGTTATAATTTGAAATTGCTAAGAACTGAATTCATTGTGCATAATATCATTACGTTTATAGAAAAATGTATTGCATTTAACAGTTTCGTGGTTGGTGTGTACGGATATATTTTTTGTGGGGACTGTAGGCATTATTAAATTTGAGCCTTTATTCTTTTTTGTTGCTTTTGAAAATTAAACTTTTAATTTACCATATGTATCTGCTACAAAAAATAATCTAAGCTATCAAAGTAAGGTTCGAGTTTTTTAAGTTTTAATAGAACATGCATACTCATCCCTACCTTGTGGGCATAATTAATTAAATTGACTAAATTTAAATAATTTTAAAATTGGTATTTTTGGACCCTCAATTATGGCTTGAAAATCAATAAAATCCATGATAGAAATGTTGCAACGGATTGGATGCAACATCTGGTGACATGAAAGGTGGGACATTTTAAGTATTGATCAAGTTGCTGTTATGTTTTGTAATTAAGGAATAATTAAGATTTTAATGACTATGTCTAACATGCTAATTATGTCATTAATTTCATTTTTATCAAAAACAATGATTTTGCAGTGGGTGAAGTTGGCAAGAATGAGGAAGGTAATGACAATCATGTCCCACAGGTTTACTTGTCTTTCTCAAATGTACCAGTAATTGTTCGTGCCATTCAACTTCAAATTTCAAAGGGAAAATTAATTAATGGAGTACCCACACTTTACATATAATTCTGCCTTTAAATTTCAAATTATTTGGACAAAATTACTATTCTTTAACATTGTAATACAATTTTTTAAAAAACTTTTTTATAAAATTCAAGTTAATTTCACATTTAACAACAGCCAAAACGTCTATGCGGGATTTTTTGGAACACCGTCTCAATTTTATATAATCGAGCGATTTAAGATGGTCAAAGCGAAATGTGTTGTCAAATTTCAGAAAAGTGTAGTCAAATCTAAAAACTCGTTTCCAAAGTTCAAAATTATCACAAAAGTTTAGAATAGTGTTGTTATATGGACTTTTAATTTTATTAATACAAATTTATGCGTTACTTAAATTCGTTAAACATTCAATTTTAAAATTACAAGTTCATCTAACCCTCGATTAATTATCGATTAAACTCTTAGAAACTCTCACCACTTGACTAGCACCCAGCGCTTTTTAAAACATTAAGCAATAATGATAAGATTTTAAATACGTTGCTCAAAAGTTGAATTCTGAGTAAAAATAGGATATTGGCTTCTCTTGTACAACAAGAAAAGTTTGTGCACTGTATTATAAGATGCTTATAGGTGAACAGGCTTGTTAATCTTTTTGGTATAGTTTATAGTATCATGAGTTGCACAATATTGTACTTTCAAATACTATTTCTATTTTTTTTAGTAGTTTATTTAGTTATGAAAACTTGAAAAAGTAATTTATTTTAAAATTTTATGATTTTTTTTATCTTTCTTTTATGTATACTCTTGATTATTCTAGTTATTTTCATAGTATTAAATGTACAATTTGTTATGGAAAATTAAGACATTAAAGGTAGAATAATATTTGCAGTGTGTAACTAATCTTTATTATTTCTATTATAATGAACAACAAAATCAATACTTAAACAACAAATTGTTTTATTTATCATTTGATGAAACTCTAGAATTATTTTGCATCATTGCACAACCTCAATGTCCGAATGCTTTTAAGCTATACATAATTAACAAATAATAATAGCACAAATATATGAACATCTAAAATAATGATTCGGTGATCACCACATTATTAGAAAAAATAATCTACAAAATTTAGTAATAGATGCTCATTATTTTAAAAAAAAATATACGAACATCTTCATTATCTCATTTTCAAATTAAATTTAAGATGTCAAAATCTCAATAATTAAATGGTTTGAATTTAAACTAACCAATGCAAATGAGCATATAAAATGAGTCTTAGAGTGGGGTTTTGTCTTAACTATAAGTAAAGATCAAATGTCACATGCATTAAAGCCAAGAAATGGAAGATTTTAGCTGTAATTATGCAAATGTTTAAATTTATAAAATAGAAATGGTCCCCAACTAACTTCTAGATCTGATCTACATTCAACCCTTTATTATTTCATTTCTCTTCACTAAAGAAGTAAAGCAAAAGCCATATATATGTAGAGGCTAACTTGAAGCTATTCAAATTCCTACATAAATTTTTTTTTATGATTAACTGGGTTTATTGGCTTTATATTGCATCTATTTTTTTTTCTTAAAAAAGAGCAATCAATCATAGGATGACAGCTTTTCATTACAAATCAATTTTACTATATATACGCATTGGTGTAATTAGGTACATAATAATACAATGTGATGTAATAATTTATCTGTGGTGATCAGGTCTGTATTTGTTCTTCATTTGTCCCTTTTTGGGTCTTATGATATTCTTGTTGACAGCCTGTTTCTCACAAACTTTGCAATATAAGTAATATTCTAAAAAATGACAACCATATATAACGATTAAAATGATAATAATGTGTATAACAGGTTATAAATTATAATAACTGGTATGGGTCCAGTAACTAAATCAAAAAAATAAAATGCAATATGGTGATAAAAAATGCAAAATTGATCAGAGCAGAATAACAGAAGTTAAAAAGATTTAGTTGGTTAATGGTAGAATTAAATTGGTTAACCACCGCTACTAAATAATTGCTGCAATTCCTTTGCTTCTTACGTGAAGGTAAGGCAACCCCATCAAAAGAACAATGCACTTAATTTGAAAAAAGAAATTACGTTAATGTATTCTAAGGATTAAGGACCTGCTTTGAGTGCTTTCTCTATATGCCTCTTCCGCAGTTTGTTGATTTGTCATACATTTGAGTGTTACATGCTATTATCCAGGCTGTACAAAAATTCTTAACTATCAGAGAAATAACTTTAATTGTTACACGTACCTTTCTTTGAAATGCAAATTTGATGCTCAAGAAATAATGTTAGTACATATCTGAATTTTTAAACTAAAGTGTTTGCGGATGCCCCCTTAAATAAGTATATAATTTCCACATGTTAAATTTCATGAAACAAAATCACTTAGAATAAAGTGGAATTGTTATTATTTGAATGAACTCTAATTTATGTGAAGAAATTCCACTTTATTTCGGTTGATTAAATTAATTAGTTAATTCATCATAAAATAAATTCAATTAAACCTTATCATTGACTTTTCGTTACAAAAGTTCCTAGTAAATAATAAATTTAGGTTGTATGTCCAATAATATTGAACTTGTCTCTAAACGTTCATTTATTTCTACAAACTTTAGAGGTTTCGAATAACTTCTTAAACATACAATCAGAGCATTGATTTGCCCATTTAATGTCACATTTTAAACTTTTCAAATATGTCATTTTTCTTCCTCCAACAAGAGAAGCTGACATATGATATTGAGAAGGCAAACTAATATATATTTACAAATTTAAAAATTATTTGAAATTTTTAAAAATTTAGATAATAAATGAACATTTAACAACAAATTCAAGAGAGGACTGGGAAAATAAATTTACAAATATTTTTAATCGCATCAATTGTTATTAAATATTTTTTTCGGAGAAGGAGGGTAAAGTGATGGGCATATGGTGGAATTGTAATCAACACGTTGGTAGATGCATCATGTTGTGTAAGATCAATATTTATTCTTCAATACATTCTTTTAATTTAACTTTCTACAATAATAATAATCTTGTGAAATTGGATTGGAACTCAAATCAGATAAAGAATTTGAACTTTGTCATATTTATAATACTAAGCAATTTGTATGTCATATATTTATTTGTTAATAAAATTTTCAAATTCCTGTTGCTTCTCTTTTTCTTCTTCAGCTACTCATTTAATCTTCTTACTCTCAATCAGGTCATATCCATTTTATGTACAAAAAATTACCCACTGCGAAAAACATGTACCTCGCCTCATGTCCTAAATGACTTAAACAGATACTTTTATAGATTACAAATTCAATCTTAAACATATATTTAGATTATCGTCACTTATGGAATATCATAAGTTTTTCTCTACTAAATTATTAGTATTTATTTATTGTTTCACTGGACATATAGGTAGGGGCCGCAGCAGGGTGGGGCTGAGTAGGACAATTGCCTCACTCCAGCTATCGGATTTCCACCAGAACTGCAGAAATTGCCTTACCCTGTTTTGGACAACATTGGCCTACCTACTCTCTGCTATTTTCCGATGAAGTAAGGTAGGACTTGAATGGGCCATGGCTTGAGAAATTGGGCTTTCGGGCCAGGTTTTTTAATTATACAAAACAATTTATTTGGGCCACCGATGCTATTGCTAGCCCATTTATGCTCATCTGGTCAAATATTTGACTTTCATTTTTATTAAAAATCAATATCAATCTCTTTTTTTTTACTAATTATCCATATTTCTTAAAAATATGGGTGTTTCTTGTCGAATCACAACTCTACAATTTTTAGATTCTCTAAAGGTGGTAGTCACTAAGCACTAGTTTATATAAATACGGTGTCTTGCGTTATTCCAAGAAATAAACTTGATTCCAAAATTTGTTCTGAAATGTATGATTCATCACAATGTATAAATTTGGCTTACTGTATAAACTCATGAAAGAGAGCTTTTTTTCGCCAATCCAATGCAATATAAACAATAGAATGTTG
This sequence comes from Euphorbia schlechtendalii, assembly GCA_949673415.1. Classification (NCBI taxonomy): domain Eukaryota; kingdom Viridiplantae; phylum Streptophyta; class Magnoliopsida; order Malpighiales; family Euphorbiaceae; genus Euphorbia; species Euphorbia schlechtendalii. The sequence continues at coordinate 11,848 of CATIWQ010256575.1, read as the reverse complement.
AGAACACTTGTTGGCACGACTTTGTGGAACCACATAAATTATTTGTGTTACTTATTTATACTATTCTTTCCAATTTTTTGAATTAATTACGAAAGAATGTCCCAATCTCCTAAAATTTTATATTGTGATGAATCTAATTGGTTATATCTAACTACGATTTTAACATTGTAGTACTAAAAAAGACAAAAGTCCATATGTTTGTCTTTATTTAAGTGGGATAAATGAAATAAGTACAAACAGAAACGAGAGAAATGAACAAAAATTTATGAGAATAATTAATTTAACATATATTTGCACAATTATAGGTTAACCAACCAACCATAACAAGATGGTAGCACAAGCAAAGAAAGCATTAAGAAAATGTTTAGGACAAAACCTAACGGCAGAAGAAGTTGGAACAGGATTGTTGTTCTTTGAGGATGGCTGCTGAGGAAAACTTGCCCCAGGCCCCGGCTGTGCTGCCGGGGCAGTCACCGGAGAAATAGTTTGATTGCCTTTTACATTCACCTCCATTTTCATGCCTCCTAAGCAATATAATCTATTACCAGATATAAAGTACCAAGCTCCTGGTCTTGATAATGTTACTGTTGTATTCCCTATATTTGAATATGTTTTTAGGACATTGGTTGTGTTACAGGCATCGTACGATTGTTTGGTTACTTCGTTCACACTGTTTGATGATGAGTATTGGAACACTGCAGCCAACGCATCTTGAAGTTTATACCAAAAATCCAAAATCGATGCTAACAATAAATTTGAATAGTAGCGCATACTTTAGTTTCTATCTCAATTAACACTCACATTTTGAAAAATCTTATATTACTTGAAGTGAGACCAAATTGAACATTATTCATGTCTAATCATAAAGAATATGGTTTGAATTAATGATAAAATGAAATTTTATACACATATTTTCTAGTTACTTTGCTAACATAAAATATGTAAAATTAGATTCACTCACTAACTTTAAAAACCATGTGTTTGCAATTGATATAAAGAGAATATAATACCATAAAGACTTACAAAGGATGTCGCCGACCACAAAATTCTTATCGAGAGTCCAAGTATCGAGATCGGTGCTAATATCCCAACCCGAATTATCCCCAACAAGATAAGTAGTAGCAGAACATGTTACGGCCAACAAGCCTACAAACCCAACACCATAAATCAAAGCTAGCTTTATCATATCCATGATTATATTACTTTCTAACACAAGATATAGATGATATTTGATTGCCAATATAAGCATTGCTTGTACTTATATATATGTGTGAATCTTGATTAATATTAGATGACCTAACTTAATATTTTGCATGACACTTTCTTTTTAATTTTTCCTTTTTTTTATTCTATATCATGAGATTTTTCTTGTCTACTTTGATAATATATAATATAGGATTTATTAATCTTGAAGGAATATACAACCTGTAGGGTCAGCTAAGTGGTAAAATTAATTATGCATGAATTTGCCTTTTTTCTTTCGACATGTTTTGGTTTGAAATCTCAAACTTAATGGGATCGCTTGAAATACTACACCATGCAACATAAATTAGTTTAAATCACAACAATAAATCATAATATCGAAATCAAATAAATTAGCATACTTATTAGAAAAATAATTATGGTACAATTTTGCCCCTAACATCTTAAAAAGATTTATTGATATATTATTGGTGCTAAATAGCCAAGTATTAACAGAATTTAGTTATCATTTATAAAAATGAAACTACGATCACTTAATTATCATTTATAAAAGCAAAACTACGGTCGCTTTTGTTATCATTTAAAGTGACCATAATAAGCACCATTACTATGAGGTAGTATTGCAAATCATGTACATACTGTTTGTATGCTGTGAGTGTGGCTAATGAGTCAATTTGATTAATAAAGTTTGTTGGAAAAACAAACTTATTCTAACATGAATTTATGTAGTTGATTCTATATTTCATTTAGGTTTTTAAAATGCCCTAATAAATCGGCACCCTTAAACTTCACTCTATTGCCTATTTGCTCTTTGAAAATCCATGAATTTCAAATAATATTTACGTAAAGTGCACCAGTTTATTTGCCTCGATATTATATGTCAGTTTCTGGTTAGAACATAAAAATTAGAAAAATGATACGTTTGAAAAATCAAACAAACTAAAAACTAACACATGATATTAATAAGATAATAAATTGATGCCATTTTTGAAAATTCACAATGTTATTAAAGACCGAAACTTATTATTATTATTATTTATTACAATGAATTGAAATTAGCGAAAAAAACCTAAGCATTCATTTACCCCTTAATTTTCAAAAGTTCTTGATAATCCATGAACTTGCAAAATATGCACTAATATGCCCCCTAAATGTTATGTGTCGATTTCTGGTTGGATAAATTTTTCAAATATGTCATTTTTCTCTCTTTAGCTAGAAGCTAACATGTGTCATTAAGGGGCTAAATTGTTGCACTTTTTGCAATTTCAAGGGTTATTTGAAACTTTTGAAAGTTCATGGGCAAGTAGTTATGGGAATCCTAATGCATTATTAATATTATTAGCCAAAAATTAAGTACCATACATTAAACCGGTGAAACGACTGTTACACGGTATTAACAGCACAGTCTATGAAATAAGCGATAGTTATACAGAATAACTAATTTCATAAACAATAATTTATATACATGAATACATTAACATCAATGTATTAATAATATAACAATTAGAAATGATGTTATTTTGTTATTTCATTTTATATCATTAAAATAATGCTTAAAAGTATAAATTTGATTATAATTGTATCAAATTTCATGACACCAAAGTATATGCGTGTAGCTCAATTGGCACACACCTCAAAGTAGGGGTAAGTTCTGGGTTCGAAATCAACATTTTCAAAAATTCATATTTTGAATTCGTATTTTTTATATGCCGATATTTTTAGTGAATTATATGCTAAAATCATCAACGGTACACGATTTTACTGGCAAAACTGGATGGTATGGTACAAAATTGATATTTATGTTTTTGTGAATGATTATTTCCAACTATTATAACCGATTATCAGTACGCACCATTGCTAAATTGATCGAATTACACGTGTGAAGTAAAGTGGAAGGAATGTTTGACACCAAAAATATACATTATACAGCAAATTTATCTAAATACGTAGGGATGTTGTTTGAATGGATGAAATCCTTAATGGAGACTTTAAGTAGAGTTGGTGAGGTAGTTGAGAGCCAAAAGGCTCTTTTTGGTGCAATCAGTTAAACCTCTTCCAACTCCCCCAATTTATTCTCTATTTTTTACTTTTTCCAATTACATTTTTTGAATATCATCACCCATCATAATTTATATAAATATATTCATCTTATAATAAATTGTGCTCCAATAATTATTTATGTATTTTCAACGCATTAACACCTTCTTATCCATGTATTTCTATTTTTTTTTGTTCATGTACATTTTATTAGTTACCTAATTTTCGCCTATTTTTTACTACTGAATAGGCATCTTCAAAGAATTTACATATAACCAATAAAACCGTTTTTATCAACGTATTTTTTATGATTGGATAGGCATATTCAAAAATTTCAAATAAATTACATATCGTCAAGGAGATTGTGTCGGGGTGAGCAAGTTCGAGCACTGTCCCTAATTTTAGAGAAAAGTGAAGACCTCAATATTGTTTAGACAGAAAATTTACATTTAACTTAAATGAGTGCAAATCAAATGGTGCAAAGTGGAATAAAAAGTAGATGTTCATGATTCGAGTCCCATGTTCCTTAAAAAAATTAAAAATTCATATCACTACAAAAATTAGTGCAAAACCCTGAATTGGTAACCATGTTAAAAATATATAAAAGGCTAAATGCATATAGACCTCCTGAATTTGTCTTAAAATTCTTATTTGCCCCCTGAATTTTCTAAAATTTCAAATAACCCTTAACTAGCAAAAAACTACACCAGTTTACTCCCCTCCCTCTTAGACCTGTTCGTCGGATGGGTCGGGCTTTTTAATAAAAATATTAACCCAAGACCGGCCCAAGCTCATACTTTAATCGGGCTTGGGCCAGGTTTACAAGGTAATTCCCAAGCCCAGCTCGGGCCCGCGAATATTTTTTTGTTATAAACCTTTTTATTAAATTAAATAAAAAAAATATAAAATAAATCAAAATATATTTAAATTTTAAACATAATTGCATTTTTTACTTAAAATCTTTAATAATTGGTAAAATTTATTACAATCAAGTATATAAATTTAATAGTATAAAATATAAAATTTTAAAATAGTTATAAATTTAATGTATAAATATATAATAAAATAATTAAAATTATTCATCGGGCCGGACTTGGGTATTTATATAAAAACTAAGTCTGATCCATAAAAATTCGGGCTTTGAGAGGCTCGGGCTCTGGCCGGATTTTTGAAAAAAATAAATGTCTAAGTCCGGCCTATTGAAGCGGGCTCGCCGCTTGGCCCGCGAACAAGTCTACTCTCTCTCCCTCACATGTCACATGTCAGCTTCTGGTTTGGGAGATAAATGTATATTAAGGGACAAGTTAAGGGAATCCCGATACATTCTACCGAATTAAAATGGCCTCAAAAAACTTTTCCCGTTTGATTCTCAACATTAAAGAACTATTTTGTAGTGTTCCACATGACAAATATAAATAATTACTTTGTCAAAAATAAAAATATCATGAAAATCTATTATGTTTGTACGTTAAGCGTACACTTATTAAATTCCTTAAGTGTGTTGATCACTTAGCTTAGTAATCTCGTATCAATACTGATCAGATGATGTTCATATAAAGAATTACTTTGAATTTCTTATTTATCCTATAACTGAATGTGTACGTAATAACTAATAAGTATATAACTAAATTTATGTAATAACTAATAAGAAATATCACCAAAAATATGTTGAGGGAAAACGTAAATAGAAACGAATTCAGATTCTAACTTTTTCCGTATGCCCAAGATCGAAGAACGTCGCATCGAATGTCGAATTAGATTCATTTCATGGTTTGTTGAAGTATGGATATGTATCCACAATCTCTGCAACGGCGAAGATCGATAACGATCGATTTGCGATGTTTTCGTCGCGAGACGAAAACTCGGGAGACAGAATATGGAAAGGAAAAATGATAATCAATAATAATGAATTCCCATTATGAAAACACGTTTGAATTCATTTATATATGAATTGGAAATGGATTGATTACAATTAAGTCCTTAAATTTTTGGTTATTTGTAATTAATTCTTTAAAGTTCTTTAAAGTTCTAAAACTTTTCAATTTAGTCCAAACAACTAAATTGGATCGGATCCTTTGACCCGATTGACCCGCTCACGGGCGGACCGGGTATTTCCAACATATGTGATAAACAATTAATTATTAAATTGTTTATATGCATATTTTTCTACGAATGAGTAATAGTCTAATATTTAGATATTATTACAGCTCCAATCAAAGGTGAATAAGTGTTCAACCAAATTTCTTTATCTGTCGAAGAAATTTGTTGGGACTCGATTGTACAACCTGTTTTGATTTATGTCTAAACGCATCTATTTGATCTTTTTAAAATAAGCTACAGAACACCAATAATAAATGATATCTAATAGCAAGTCCAACCATTTTCCCCATATTTCATTCCACAAACCTCATTTTGCAGGATTTACAGTGTTTTTACTCCAACCATCTTCCCCATTTTTAATTTCCCATTTCAGATTCCCATAAAGTAATAATATTTTATTATTATTATATTAATTTCCTTACATCAAATCTATTTTCAATAAGCAAAAAAATATTAAACACATTAAAATAAATCAAAACTAAAAAATATATTTATATAATAATCATTCCCTATGTTGGGTTTCCCCATATATAGGAAACCCCATTTTGGGGATAGACTATATGGGGAATGATAGGACTAATATTCATTCCCCATTTTAGGGAATTCCTCAAAATGGAAAACCATTGGAGTTTAGAAATTAATTTAGAACCTGCTGGAAAATAATTTAATAATTTAATAATTTTGATAATTATTTTCTTTCTATATTTATATTAGTTACATAAACATATTAAGTGAAAATATACCATTAATATTCAAATTAATTATTATATAACGATTGAATTTAATTATACATGTGAGGTATAATGTCATTGAATATATTTTAATAATATAATTATCTTTTAATTATGTGTGTGATGATTATCTAAATAATATGTGTTATATAAGTTTAAGTAAGTATTTTTAGTAACATGCTTAAACAATCAACCATTTACATAATAATTATATTATTTTCTATTTGTGAAATTATAAAATATGACAATTTGTTTTTTGGTTTCATTTATCTATGTGATAATTAAACATTAATGTATATGTGTTATAAATTATATAAATATATTTTGGTAATATATTTAAGTAAATTATTTATGTAATAATTAACATTGACCTTTTGACATATGTTGTAGATGGTAAATAATAATGCAAACCCCACGTAATCCTGAGCATCAGTGGAAAGGAGCCAAGGGAAACTTAAGGAAATCGATTCTCAAAAATTTACTTATTATTTTTTTATATAATACATAGTGTATTATGTTATTGTATTGCATAAAGAAATGCAATTTTTATGTGTATAAATTTTATTACTTTGTAAAACATGGTTACACAAATCTAATTTTCAATTTGTTTAAATGATAAAATTATGTAATAAATCAAAGTTCGAGTTCCTTTAAATTATTGATTTGTTATGACCAAGTTTGATCAAACGAAATGACTCTAGATCTAATGAGTTGACCTAGGGTGATCATTATGAACATCATAGTTGATGTTGTAATAATTTTTGGATTGTAATACTTAGTGTATAACTTAATCGCATTATGATGTAAAATAGTTACACAATTTAAGTATATTATGTGGTGGTTGACAATATAAGTCATAGTCATATGCTTAGCATCCTTAATGTATGTTTGTTTTGTTTATATTTTTTTATAAATTAAGTTTTATGGCATGTTTTGTTGTTGAATAATTTTGGGATTGTGTTTTATTATATGCTTAAATCTAAGTGGTACAAGCCAACTCAAGCATGATAAGAATCTGTTTCTTTCATGGGGAGGAAGAATTCAATGATCTATAACATTTTTCTTAATGCTATAAGTGATTTGATTGCTATAATTCATGTAAGGGAGACATGTCCAAGTTTGATCACTGATTGAAAGAAGTTATAACTAGTAATAGGTTATTTGATTTTAGTGGGAGCATATGTGATGCACTTAACCCATACTTATAGAATTAGTTCGTTTAATGTAGTTACAAGTTTCTTGGAAATGGTGGAACTTGTTCTTCTGATATTCAAGATTCTTTTTAAATTCTTTTGACATAAGGAAAGTCTTAAGGAGATAGTTTTTAAGCTAACTTGCATTAGAGCGTCTAAAAAGAGAAGAAGAATAATGTAAATGGGTCTGAACCATTCGAACATAAATCTAATAGGTCCAAAGGTAATAAATAGTAAAATCACGAAGATGTGCTAAATTACCACTATAGAGGCATTGTGCAACAAAGCACTAAGCCCAATCTAGTACATGTAATATATTCTAAATTGAATTATATTATAATATGCTCAATGTTTCTAATGGAATCTTATCCTTAGTGGATTATTGATTTAAGTGCATCATGTGACATGAGCACGGATTACAGTATCTTTGTGTAATTTCAATAACCTATATGAAAAAAACCGATATTTATATCGACATCAAAATGAGTTATTCCTATAGATTGACACATGTATACCATATTTGCAATTAGTGCAAATCCAATAGCTACATGATATGTTGTATTCTCATATTATTTGTCAAAATTTAAACTTGTGATATGGTTTAATGAATAATAGGAAAATCTTTTAATTTTTCCAACGACTAAGTTTCTTCATTTATGAATTGTAAATTTATGAGTCTAGCTCTAAAGCAAATGGTTTTATTGTAATGAATGTGCATTACAAATTATCAAGTGGATAATGTTTGTTTTTCATAAACTAACTTTGCTTTTAGAAGAAAATCTTTGTATATCGCATAAACGATTATGTCACATAAGCTACGAAGAATATGTCATCTAAGCTTAATGTGATGGATAATTTATAACGATTAAATTATCACCATGTGATGAATTCTATTTAAAGGAAATCAAACTTATAATCCATTTCAAAAGGAACTAGAACTAAATTATTGCAACTTATTCATTCTGATTTATGTGATTTAATATATGTAAGGGTAAGGCATAAGCCTAATTTTTTCATAACATTAAATGATATCCATACTTGTTATGACATTATCTACTTGATTAACAGTAAATCTGAAGCTTCTAGCTATTAAAAGATTTATGAATCTAGTAATAAATTAATTGAATTTGACTATAAAGCATTAGAATTGAAGTGATAAAAAGTACTTTCCAGTTAACCTTACAATTTCATGTGATGAAGAGATTAAACATCCATTGTTAATTCCCTATAATCTATATAAGTATAGAGTTCATGAAAGGAGGAATTAGATTCTTCTTCCACTGGTTAAGTAGAACCAAGTACCTTCAAAGTCCGTCTCTTCCAACCCATATGTGACATGGGCTAAAAGTATATTTAATTTATCCTGGTTATGACATTAGGGTTGTATCACTTACTCCCACACTACTTGAATAATTTTGGGAAATTAGATCCAAGAGGTAGATGAAATGTCTTTTAAGATACTCTTACATATCAAAATGATATGTTTTTGTGGGGGAGAATGCTGATAGAGATGTAAAAGTTTAAATCACAAAATATCAATTTCTTAGAAATGAGTTTTATAGATTAGGTGTATCAGGAAAAACCATTTCCTTTTGTTTAGACTCTTGAACTTAATGTTTTGAATATATTTTCAAGTGCGAGTAATTCAAATGTATTGGTTCGCAATGATCAAATTAATAAGAGAGCTTGTTTCATGGGGGAAGTTGAGATCTCAAAGTGTTATTGGTCCAAGTGAGAGTCAATATTTTTAACTTAGGTTTTAGTTTAGATCATAATAATATTTCTTACTCGAGTGGGAGCAAAAAATGAGCTTGAAAGGAAGAATTTGGAGTTATAATAATATAAGAGATATATTTATGAGAATTCAGAGCCTAAGAAATTTAAATGGAAAATTATTCTAACCCTGAAAAATAAATGTTTAAAGGGAAATGAATAGTTGCGTGTAATGGAAGAAGAATTAAGTAAACTTACCTAAAGGATATAAAAGAATTGAGAACAAGTGGATTCCTAATGTAAAGTAAAAGCATCAGCCCTATGGTTAAGGGATACATGTATTCAAAATGATAAGAATATGTTATAAGAATATATTCATTCCAGTTGTGAGAATTACATTTATATGAATTATCTTAACTTTAGTAGTTGTATCTTCTTTGAAGTTACATCAAGTAGGTGTATGGATCTCTATTCTCAGTGAAGAATTGTCATGTGAGAGTTTTTTATGGAAAAATTAAAAGGATTTGTCCCAAAGATTTGTAAACACGAGGTTTCTTGAATTGAATAAGTAAATTTATAATCTCACGAGGTTTTAAGATTATGGTGTAGATGAGAACAATCGTGTATATACCATACTAGTGAAAGATTAGGTGTCGAGTAACTTTGAGATGTAACTCATGGAAAGGTCTGCATAGGTCCTAGGATCAATATCTAAATCGATGGAGAAGATAATTGGTATCGTTGTCTCTGGAATTTTGCACAAAAAGAGTTTGAGAAAGATTCTACATGTAGAATTATGAGCCCATAAGTATTCCAATGACTAAGATTCTTAGTGTAAGTATTCATCCTAAAACTCATGTCAAGTGGGAGGATATGGAAAATGTTTCATATGTTGGCATTAAATATGCCACGTTATACTCCAAACCTAATATAACTCATGTTGTGTGCATTGAAGTAATATATTAGTTCATTCTAGTAAGAATGAGCATTGGAAGACATTAAAAAATTGTAAGGTACTTTTGTATGACCATTGATTATGCTCTAATGTATTGAACCAAGGAAATAAACCTTATAGAATACATAGGAGCATATTAGCTAAGGTTAAGGCTAGAATTGATATTTTTCCAATTATGGTCAAAGATTTTGTTTGACAAAAGAAGCTATTGAGTCTTCTTGTTTTGAGTTCTCCAAACAAAATGTTTACTATTTATAGATATAATCAAACATCGATATGTTATATGATAGACCCGAAATATCGTAGTAATAATAAGTATATGGATATCAAGTATAAGTTAGTTGAAGACTAAGTAACACGAGGAGAGGTTAATATGAGGTATTTATCTACTCATTACATGTTCGTAGATTTGCTTACGACGAATGTCTCTGAAAGATGTATATGTGAAATATATTAAAATAGTTGCGTATATTATATATTTTTTATCACCTCATTTATCATACCCTTCAAATCGTGAACAATATTGTGATAATATAAATAAATTTTATTCTATGAGAAATGAATGTGTATGTTTATGTTATGGAAATATATTATTTTTCATTCATAGCATGTCAGACAGAGAAGTAGTCCACTCACATGGGTGTTTACCCTAGTATTATCAAGAGGATACATACTAAGATGAGATTGATTTTGAACAAACTATGTGTAGTTCGAAAACTTGTTCAAAATCGTGAATCAACTTGTTGAGTAATAAGAAAATCACGTTATATAGAACACTGTGTGCCAGATCTAAAAAGGAATTACGTAAGAACTGTGTAGTTCACATGACAATTGTTCATGTTCAGTTTGAAGAGCTAAAGGTAGTTCATTCAGTTGAATAAGGTTAAATGCTAGGTTGCATTGTAACTGAAACCTTTATATGGTTTTAGTTGATATGATAAAACTGAGCTCCTTTATAAGGGTAGAAAGAAAAGGACACTATGGCATAATATCAAAGTGAGAGAGAAATAAGTCCTTGAGATAATATGTGCTTAACAACCATGAGATGAGAAGTTTGTACGATGTACAAGGATCTCAAATTCTCTAATGTCAAACTTAGTCCATTATATTGTTATTATATCATACCCTCAATACTATTGATTTATCTTCCAAAGTAAGGACTAGTAAGAGAGATTTGATCAATCACTAATAAGATTCGATCTGGAAGAGATTGATTGATGGACCAAATTAGTTCTATACGAAATTAACAAATTAAAAGGAAGGTTTGGCCAATTGACATTCATCAGAGTTCTGTTGGTTCACTAGCATGCCTATCTTATATTTGTGATAAGATAGTGAATAATAGATTAAGGCTTCCGAGATCCCAAAAGATGTGGATGTGGGTGATTTTATACCAATTTAGGGTAAAGCATACACACTATATATCAATGTAATATTTTATATATTATATATTAGCTTAATGGTTGAGTACCAGCCATAATAGTCTTGGCAAACCCTAATGGTGCAAAATTTTTTCTGAATACTAGATATTAATCTATTTGGTTAATTACCACTCATGATAGTCTTGGCAGACCCTAATAGGTGCAAGACAAAGCGGACCTGATAGTATGCATGTCGCACGACTTTACAACATACAAAAGATTTGATAACCTTGTACAGAATGTGACTTATCAAGTGCGAGTGGGAGATGTTGGAAATACTCGGTCCGTCCGTGAGTGGGCCAAAGGGTCCGATCCAATTTAGTTATTTGAACTAAATTGATAAGTTATAGAATTTTAAGGAATTAATTGCATATAATTACGAGTTTAAGGACTTAATTGTAATAAATCAAATTTTCATTTCATATATATATATATATATATATATATATATATATGTGTGTGTGTGTGTGTGTGTGTGTGTGTGTGTGTGTGTGT
>CATIWQ010256570.1:0-20000 GCA_949673415.1 Euphorbia schlechtendalii | reverse complement strand
TAACCAACCACATTTATGCCATGTATAATCCAAAACAATAAAATTTGATAATAAATTGAGTCTAAAATCAATCATTTCCAAATAAAAGCAAGCGGGGAACCCCGAATTCCCCACTCATAAACATGTGATTCACCCGAACCCTGAATTCCTGCCTACCAATTGTGTCTTATTTTTTATACTAACTAGTTGTGATATACCTTGTGCTAACCCCTTGTGGATGCAGGTCTATCTTGGACAGATGTATGTTAAGGTTTATTTCCTTCGAGTATTGCACTTTCTAAATAAGAAAATGTATTTGTTAGGACCATTTTTGTATTCCCTTAGGTATGCATTATTATTTTACCCTACCCCCAAAGGTTAGAAGCCTTGTATTTATTTATTTATCATTTTTTTTATCGTTTTCCGCATGTGTGTGATGTAAATGCAAACATAAATCGAAAATGACTAGAAATAATCGAGATATCTTAAAGGTGGTGATGTGTATGTAATATTAACTCAAATAAAGACCTAAATATGTAACTCATCCAGACCCAAATCTCTGTACTACGGGTGATTTAGGGTTAATGGATCTAGGTTGTACCGAATTTCTCAAAAGAGATGATCTGGGTGGCAACTCCGTAACGTAGGCTAAAGATTTAGGAAATGTGTCTTTCCAAAACTTTATTTCATCTTTCTCGTAAAACCCCCACACCCCATCCCTTAGGAATGGCTCATCACGGTGGCCGTGCGGGTACCCAAAATGTCATTCGCTCATAACAGCTCACAATTGTAATTATGGAAATTTAAAATGTCCCTAATTATAGTCTCATTAAGACTAGACATCAATGAAGCATACAGACTAGCATGCATAGGCTTACTCCTTAGATCAGATCCAAGAAGTTGATCTCACAAACTGAAGATGGTACCTTGAGTTAAAGAATGGATGTATTCAGAGAGATACATTGGAGACCGCTATAAGATAAACACTCAAAATAGTTATATCCATGTGTTAGTGTCATATCTTATTGCATTAGCAATATAAGTATCCTTAGACTTGAGATACTAGTTTCCTTATACATAAGTTGTTATGATTTGGATCTTCCATCTTGGTCCTGTAGGCTAAGTTAAATAAGTTAGAGAGGGTGAATGACTTTCACTCAGCATATCTTGGTTATTTAAAAATTTCATTAAGGTTAAACAATAAATGCAATTATGGAAAGATTGGTGCAATAAAAATAGCTAAGCAAAAACAACAAAATTACTCAACTCAAGCTGACACATTCTTGTTCAGGTTGATGCTGAGTATAACTTACTCAGTGCTAACAGTTTTATGCTGAGTGAAAGTTAGAGAGAAAAAATTATGTTAAGTGATATGAAATTATTCAAATTAAATGAATTTGAGTAAAAGAAATATAACACTTGAGATTTCCTACTAGTTCAGTCTCTGCCTACCTCTAGTCTCCAGATTCTTTTCCATGCTTTAATACACGAGTGTCTACTCCTTCAAACTAGGAAGAAAAGCCTTTGATAGTGAGTAGAATTTACAGCAAGTACCTTTCAACTTACTACAACTCTTCAACAGATTGAGTACCCTTCTCAAACTGTTATCACTCAATAAAGAAAGACTCATATTAGAAACACAACTTATAGAATTGTTGGTTTCTTTACAATGAAGATCTTAGCTTTCTCTAAGACTAAACTCTCTCATATTACAAACATATTAAAACTTGATTTGTTTTCTTTTTGTTGAACCCAAGTTTCTAGTACTTCTCAATACATAGGTTTTGGAAATAACAATTTTCTTATGATAGTGAAATTAATTAGTTACTAAGTAGACTCTTAATTAAGCAAGTCCACCTGAGTTTGATTTGTGGAAAATAACTCAATTTTGTGAAAACTTAATTAAGTTATGGCTTACAGTAAGAAAGTTGAGTTACTTTACACTACATAGTTAATGTGATGTAACTCAGCTTGTGCTGAGTAGTTTCTTACTTAGTCAAAAACTAAGTAACTTTGAGACACTAATCTTATTTATAACACATGTCCTTTTAACTGATTCTATGAAGATAGAATATTCCTTTTATGCTTTTTCATGTGGTCCTCACTACCAAAAGGTGTTAGTATGGAATGTTGGAATTACCTCACTAGTGTCCAAGTAAAATTGTATCTTCTGACATGCATCATTTTCAAGTGTCTCTGCGGCAACTGCAACATCAATGAAAGCAACCATTTGTGAATCTCTACATTGCATCTCGCATGCCTCTCTCAAACAGATTTTCTTAAAGATATTTGAGTCATTAACAAGATAAAGATTAATGTATTAATCTCGCACCTCAACATTCAAAATCGCTGTCTCTAAACATCCTAAAATTTGTTTCAAATGGGAAGATTTAAAAGGTTTGAAGAGAAGAGATTTTGAAGATCAAATGAAGATGAGAAGTTTACAATGGCTACCTCCAATCTTCTACATCTATAAATAGAGCCTAGAGAAGACGTTTACAACTTAGTGAATCACCTTGAATTTTCTAGAGCTGAAACTTTGCTAAAACAATCACACAATTCGAAATTCCATTTCAATAAATCCCAAAGCTAATAGTTATTTCAAATCAGTTTGTAAGAGAGAAATCAGATAGACTTAGAATTCTAGCTAAGCTAAACCATTGTAAAGGATTCAACATTTTTGTAAGTTGAAATCCGTTGTTCTTCATCTTATTCTATTATCTTAGCGAGTTAGTTTGGGAAGGGTACCCAAACTGAGTTTGAGTAGTAGTTAGAAAGGAAGGTGCTTTCTGTAATCGTTCTACCCATTGTCAAAGGCTTCTCCGCCTATTTAAGGAAAGAAATACTAGTGGATTTTAGCTCGAAAAAGGAATTCACATACTAGAGGTAGGCTCAGGCTGAACTAGGATAAACTGAGATGTTCTCTATCCTTATATATTTATCTTTTCTTTGACAGTATTTGCATTCATCCATCATCTCTCTATTTATTCTATTTGTTAAAAAACCATTCCGAACTAAGTAAGTCTTACTCAGCATGACATGAAGATAAACTAAGTCAGCTCAAGCTGAGTAGTTGCACTCAGCACAATATATCAGCCAAAAAGTTGCACTTAGCATAGTATACTCAACATGCATTTAAAATAACTTGACAATCAATCTTAAAATCTAAAAAGATCAAATTAATCTACATTCACCCCCTCTACACGATTATTAAAGCTTACGCAGACCAACAATTTTGATTGCTTGAGGAATTTTAAATGTTGAGATGCTTTGAATAGTGTTTCAGCTCTTTAGAAATTCAAGATGATTAACCAAGTTGGAACTGCAATCTTCAATCTTTATTTATATGCATAGATTCTAAAAATAGTCATTGCAACTTCTAGTTTGAACTTAGACTTCAATATCCTTCTCATCATGTCTTCATAATTTCTTCCCATTATGAGACATGCTTGAATCCGTTAGAGATAAGATATTTGAATGTTGCAGTATGAGATTTATATGTTGATTAATTTCCCACCAAGTTTTGATCCTCAAGGTTGTATCTATTGGAGAGAGCACGAGATGTAATGTTGAGTCTTCTATTAGAATTGGAATCTTGACATTGCATATTTGCACGACATTTCAGAAATGTGATGAAGTGTAGATTTTTGGACTTTAGTGCTTAGACACCCTTTTTGCTTTTGGACCACTTAAATATTCCTTTATTTTCAACTCCAAACTAGTTTTGAAACCTAGAACACATCAAATTAGAATATTTTATCTTAATAGAATGGTTAGTAAAGCATAAAGTGTTTGTAGGTCATCATATCTTTAATAAAGAAAGAATAGGTTAAGTAACATCTAAACAAATATCCAAGCTAATCATAACATAATTAAGTTTAAGCCAACCTACAGAGTTAGTTTCCCTTAAATAAGAGTCTATTTAGTACCTAACTAATTTTTCTTAAACTAAGTAGTTTGTTATTCTAAAACTCAAGATGCTATGAGGTATCATTATATTGGGTTCAACAATCCCTAAGGATTACACATGTTGCTAGGATGATTCTTTTGATTTCGGGTATAATGATAAATGTTCATTAGTAAGCTGAGTATTCAAGATATATAGTAATATAATCGGAGTTGTACCTTAGGGCCTCTTGTTGAAGTGACACACTCTTAAACCTCTTATCAGAGATTGTGATTGATATACTATAATTCTAATAAACACGTTACACAAGTTAAGTGTTGTTCTCTGTGAACAAGTCTAACTTTGGTATAGCTATGGCTATTAAATGAACTAATTAACATTTTATCCAAGCTCAATAAACCAAACTATACTTAACCTGATTAAAGGAGTGTATTGTATTGGTTACTATAGAACCAGATCAAGTCATAAGCATGTGATGTTTCTAGTATTGAGGGATCATACGCTTTTATTAGAAAGCCCATTTAATAATCTAGAAAAATTGAGTTCCATAACGATCTGCAACATCAAGCCTAACAGTTCCCGGATGGGAAGCCAAGGTTAGGTAAAATTCTAGT
Source organism: Euphorbia schlechtendalii (assembly GCA_949673415.1). NCBI lineage: Eukaryota > Viridiplantae > Streptophyta > Magnoliopsida > Malpighiales > Euphorbiaceae > Euphorbia > Euphorbia schlechtendalii. The sequence continues at coordinate 15,500 of CATIWQ010256570.1, read as the reverse complement.
GGCTATACACTTCGAGATCCTATGAGGTCACACATAACAAGACCTTCAACCAGACTAAGTAAAGAACTTTATAGACAAGGTTTATACTGAGAAAAAAGGAAGTAAAAAAAAGTATGGATCATAAAACTAGTTGGACTAGTGTTCGAATTGGAAAGGGGAAAAAACCAAAACATGGAGCGAGGGGTTAACCTTGAGTGAGTGGGCCTGGCGAACATTGGATGTTCACGCAAGCATGTAGAGTTGCCCAACAAGCACTCTTGCGCTTGCAGAATCACAGGCTGCAAGCTAGTGAGAACTACTTGGCAACGCTTACATTGGATTTGTAGCATTGGCCACAAGCACTGCTATAAGTAGTGGTTGTCACGATAAGGTAAGCCTAATTGGCTCATGAGTTGGGCTCGCAAGAAGATTGCGTTAAGGCAAGCTCGCAAGGCTTGCCTTGTGTGGAAAGTCATGTGGGATTGGGAGTAACCACACATTGGCTTTTGGGAACTATCTTGCTCTCCCTTCTCCTATAAATAGGAGGCATCCTCCTTCTTTCCTACTTACTTGAGCTTAGCCTTCTCTTCTAAGTTTTGACTTGTCTTGCAAATTTTTTTGAGATCCTCCCATAGTTATTCTAGATATAATTTTTTAGAATTCCAAGAAGGCTTATTCTATTTTAGAAAGATCCTTCGCAATGATTTTCCAGTTTTTCTACGAGTGATCTAGCAACCACTTGTTAACTAATAAGTTCTTCCTTTCAAGGAAGGTTTTGGTTGGTGGGGTTTGTGTGGACTATTCATAGAGGCTGTCCTACAGTTGGAAGCTAGTGTTAATGGGGTTCTTCCGGATTGATTTAAGGGATAACTCTAGCATAGCTAAAGGAAGGCACACATCAACTGGTTATGCTCTTACTTAGATACTATGTCTCTTTTATTAGTGTATATAGACCTGTTGTATCTATGCCATTTTTTAGCTATGGTTATATCTATAGAACCCAAGTTAATTAGTACCTAACAAGTACTTAAAAATGTTTTGGAAATAGCAAACCGAATAGGATAACAAATTTAATTAGGTACTAAGTATACTCTTAATTAATTAATGAAGTAGACTTGAGTATTGTGGAAAAATCAACTTAGTTTACTATAAGTAATTAATTAAGTTATGGCTTAGATAGGAAAAGATGAGTTCTACTTTACTAAGTAGAATCCATGTTGAGTACTATGTAGTTTAGGCAATAGTCACTCAGCATGAACTGAGTGTTGCTTTTATTAATTAAAAGCAACTCTTTATTATGACACTTTGAGAATTAATTGACAGTTGTACTACTAATGGAAAAAGGTGAACTGCAAATCACATTGAATTTCCTAAAGAGCTAAGCCACTGTCATTCTAGCTTCCTAGAAATTCAAATCAAGCAAGCAAACAGTCATTTCTATATCTGTTTGTAATAGAGAGAATCCGTTTTGTGATATAACATTGTAAGGATTCAACATTTTATAAGTTGAATTCAGTTCACAAATCTCTTCTGAGATCTTAAGTGTCAGTTTGAGAAGGTTACCCAAATTGAGGAAGTGATAGTTAGAAAGGAGGGACTTTCTGTAATCTATTCTATCAACTTAAGTGTCATTTTGGGAAGGGTACCCAAACTGAGGTTGAGCGGTAGTTAGAAAGGAGGGACTTTCTGTAATTGTGTCTACTAGCTGTAAAGGCTTCTCCACCTATTGAAGGAATGAACCACTAGTGGATTAAAGCTCAAAGAGGGATCCGGGGATTGGATTAGGCAGAGGCTGAACTAGGATAAAATCTCAGGTGTAATCATTCTAACTTTAAACATTTAGCTTCACCAGCATCTTGCTCATTCATCTCTCTTATAATTGCTTGTTTTCCATCTCGTACTGAGTAATCTTCACTCAGTAAGAGGTTGAAGATAAACTATGCTAGCCTTGCTAAGCAGTTTATAAGTTTTTATATCTCACTCAGCACGCATACTCAACACGCATATAAAAACTGTACTGAGTTAACTATAAAATGAAAAGAATCTAAAAGTTACCCAGTATTCGCATTCACCCCCCCCTCTGGTGTTGTTATTAGCTGGTTTACAGACCAACAAGTGGTATCAGAGCGGTTGCTTAATTTTAAAACTAATCATCTTGAGTTAGATCCTTAAATGGCATATAATAACTACAGCTCAGGTTCTGGCCAGATAGTTCTTCTGAGGGAAAGAATGTCTGTTTGATGGTAATCATTATACATTTTGGAAAAATCATATGAAAAACTTCATCCAGTCACAAAGTATGAAGGCCTGGCTTGCAATAAAGCTTAGTCCCAGAGTTCTTACTAAGGTCAGGAACGGCGTGAGTGTAGTTGTAGATCCTGAGGATTACAATGACACTGACTTGAGGCTTCTCAAAGAGAATGTCGTAGCTATTAATTTTTTATACTGTGCGCTTGATCTTATAGAATTTAATAGGGTTTCAGGATGCAAAACAGCCAAGGAATCTAGAAAAAGTTGGAGATTACCTACGAGGGGACAGAAAAGGTCAAGGAGACAAATATAAACCTCATGCTGAGAGAGTATGAGATGTTCTCGATGGCTACAAATGAAGGTATTCAGAGTATGAATACTCGGTTCATTAGCATTGCTAATGAACTAAAGAGACTTGGAAAGGAATTTAGCAAGGAAGAGCTCGTCAAGAAAATTCTCCGCATTCTAACAATAGAATGGGATTCCAAGAAGAGCGCAATCGAGGAAGCTCATGACCTTAAGACCTACAGCTATGATGAGTTGATAGGCACCTTGCTAACTCATGACATGTCATTGAGAAAGTACTCAGATGACTTCAAGAGAAATCGGGGTAAGGAAAGCAAAGCCATTTTTCTTAAAGTTGAATCATCTGATGAGTCCACCAGTTGCAACTCTGATGAACAAATGGCCCTTCTAACTAGGCGTTTCAAACGCTTCATAAAGAAGGACGGGAAGTTCAACCAGAAGTAGTTTCCTGCTAAAATCAAGTTAACTCAGCACAGACATGAAGCTGAGGAAGGACTTAAAAAAGACTACAGCAAAGACATCAAATGCTTTAGCTGTGGAGAGAAAGGCCACATCCAGTCAAACTGTCCAAAGGGAAAGAAGGACAGATCTAATAAGAGATTCTCCAAGAAAGCTCTTCCTGCCACTTGGAGTGACTCAGAAGAATCTTCATCCTCTGATGATGAAGTCACTGACTCAACCAATCTTTGCTTGATGGCTTTGACAATCAGGGTGAAAGCTCAGCATCTACCTCTGGTAGTAAATCTTTCGCTGACAACTCTGAAGCTGAGCATGATAAAGGAAAAGAACATCATACTGAGGTAAACTCTGAAATTCCTTTATCAATTGAAGAATTCACCCACGCTCTCTTTGATGTAATGAAAGTCACTAATAAATCGTTAAAAAACATAAAAGAGATAGTGAGGAGAAGTGACGATCTGGAAGATGCTAATACTTCCTTATCTCTTGATATTCGCTTTCATCAAGAAAAAGCTGAGAATCAAAATTGTGCTATCAGCAAGCTCACTAGTAAACTAGACGAGCTTACTGCTGAGATATCAATATTAAAGAAGAAAGAGGATCCTCCTCCTGCCAATAATCAAATTCTGAATAACCAAACTCGCTATTCAAGGAGGAACAATTACTCTAAAAAGAAGAAAGCGAGCTAGCCCAAAACAAAAACTATGTGCAATTTTTATGGGAAAACTGGATATGTCATAGTAAAATAGACATAAAAATGGTTATTATGATGAATATGATTGGACAAGAATAAGCACTACTAACAAAGGAGGACCCAGCTCAGAAGCATGGGTACCTAAGAAAGCTTAATTGTTTTGCAGGTGAGCCTTAGGTCCACTGATGACTCTTAAATGTGGTATTTGGATAGCGGATGCTCAAGGTATATAACAGGAGATGAAAGCTAGTTCATCTCATTAGAACACGAGAGAAATAGGAGTGTCAGTTTTGGAGACAACAAGAAAGGCAAGATTATAGGGTGTGGTACTGTTGGTGTCTCTCCCTCAATCAAAGAGGTGTCTCTAGTCGAATGAATGAAGCTCAACTTGCCCAGTATAGCCCAGCTCTGCGAAAAAGGAAGGAAGGTTATTTTCAACTCAACAGGATGATCAATAATTGACAATAAGACAAACTCAACCATACTCTTTGCTCCTAGAACTAATAATGTTTATATGGTTAATCTATCCCCTGGCTCCTCTAATGTATGTCTCATATCTAAGGAGGAAAATGCTTAGCTATAGCATAGAAGGTTGGGTTATATCAATATGAACATTCTATCCAAACTGGCCAAAAAGAAATTAGTTATGGGGTTACCCAGCATCAGCTTTGAAAAGGATAAACTCTGCTCAGCTTGCCAGCTTGGTAAGCAAGTTAAGAAATCATTTAGATCCATAAATCACATAGTAGCTAAGCGATCATTGGAGCTGCTACACCTAGACCTCTTCAGCCCAATTCAACCTATGAGTTTGGGTGGTAAGAGATTCACTCTAGTAGTTGTAGATGACTTCACGAGATTCACATGGGTAGTCTTCCTAAGTAGCAAAGATGAGACCTATGAATCTATTGTCAAGCTCAGTAATCGGATAACGAATGAACTAGGAGCTAAAATTGGAAAAATTTGAAGTGATCATGGACGTGAATTCCAGAATTCCCATTTCGAAGAATTATGTTCAACGCATGGCATTGAGCACAACTTCTCTTCTCCCTAAACTCCTCAACAAAATGAGGTTGTAGAAAGGAAGAATAGGACCATAGTTGAAATGGCTCGAACCATGCTGAGTGATAACAATCTACTAAAATACTTTTGGGGAGAAGCTATTAACACAGCATGTTATATCTTGAATCGGATTTTAATTCGCCCAACTCTTGAGAAAACTGCCTATGAGCTTTGGCGAGGGTGCAAGCCTAAGATTGGTTACCTCAGATCCTTTGGTTGTAGATGTTTCATTCTTAACACCAAAGAGCAATTAGGAAAGTTTGATCCTAAGTCTGATGAAGGTATCTTTTTAGGATACTCAACTAACAGTAGGGTATATAGAATATATATCAAGCGAATCGGTCTCTTAGAGGAGTCTATGCATGTAGATTTCGATGAAACTAACATTGCAAAAAGATGCCCAACTGAAGAAGACGAAGGAGCTACTCAGTTTTCAAATTTGCTCATTACACAGCAAGCTGAGTTACCCAACTCAGCTCAGGATTTCCATGCTGAGGAAAGCAAAGATGAAGATGAAGACCTCTCAATCAATTTCACAGATGGAGAAAATCAACCATCACCTCAGTAACCAATTGTCAATCCTCCAGTAACTGATCCAAGTTTACCTAGAGAGATTAGAGCTCATCGCAACCATCCTCTTAACAGCATAATCGATGATGTTCACAATCTAGTAATGACAAGAGGATAGCTCAGCAGGATGATGAGTCATCCAACCTTCATATCATTGATCGAACCCAAGAAGTTTGAAGATACAGAAGGAGACGACTACTGGATGATCGTAATGGAAGAAGAGCTAGATCAGTTCAAACGCAACGATGTTTGGGATCTAGTTCCTAAGCTTAAAGGAAGAACAATAATTGGCACCAAATGGGTCTTCAAGAACAAGCATGATGAAACAAAACTAGACTTGTCGCTCAAGGTTACAACCAGCAAGAAGGCATAAACTATGATGAAACCGATGCCCCAGTAGCCAGACTAGAAGCCATTCAAATCCTTTGTGCTTTTGCATCACATTTGAATTTCAAACTATTTCAAATGGATGTTAAAAGTGCATTCTTAAATGGATTAATCCAAGAAGAAGTATATGTTCGCAGCCTCCAGGATTTGAAGATGCCAAATATCCTGAGCATGTCTTCAAACTAAAGAAAGCTCTCTATGGATTGAAGCAGGCACCAAGAGTATGGCACGAGAGGCTGACCAATTTCTTAATCAGCAAAGGCTATCAAAGAGGAAAAGCAGATGCGACTCTGTTTATCAAGCGAAGAAAAGAAGATGTGTTACTAGTCCAAATATATGTTGATGATATCATATTTGGAGCAACTGATGAAAATTTATGTAAGGAATTTAGCAATCAAATGAAGAGCGAGTTCGAAATTTCTATGATGGGAGAACTCAATTTCTTTCTTGGTCTTCAAATCAAGCAGACTGAAGATGGAATTTTCATCAGTCAGGCTAAATATGCAAGAGAAGTCCTGAAGAAATTTGACATGGTCCACTCAAAACCAATGTCAACTCCCATGGCTATTGATACAATACTGAGTAAAGACGAAGTTGGAAAATCTATGGACAGCAAATTCTACAGAGGAATCATTGGCTCTCTTCTTTATCTCACTACCAACAGGCCAGACATTCAGTATGCTGTGTGCTACTGTGCTCGCTACCAAGCTGATCCTAAAGAATCTCATCTAACAGCTATGAAGAGAATTCTTAGATACTTGCAAGAGTCAACTGAGATTTCACTCCTAAGGAATTCATAGACGTAGACTATGGACGGGATAAGCTGGATAGAAAGAGTATAATAGGAGGATGCTACTTCCTTGGAGAACGCCTTGTTTCTTAGTACAGCAAGAAGCAAACCTCAGTTGCACTAAGTTCAGTTGAAGCTGAGTACATGGCAGCAGGAATTTGCGTAGCCCAACTCCTTTGGATAAAGCAGCAATTGGGAGATTATGGAATCAAGTCTAATTATCTCAAAGTCATGTGCGATAACAAGAGTGCAATTGATTTATCCAAAAATCTAGTCTAGCATGGAAGAATGAAGCATGTCAATATCAGACATCACTTCATTATAGATCATGTAGTAAAAGGAGATGTCAAGTTGGAATATGTTCCTTCTGAAGAACAGCGTGCTGACAATTTCACCAAGCCATTACCAAAGGAGCAGTTCAGTACACTGAGGTAGTTAATTGGTAGGGCAAATCCATGATGAAGAAAAAGTAGAGTTAACTTAGAAGACAGTAATGCCTTAGAAGATACTCTGTCAGAAGGACCTAAAGGTCTCAAAAGGGTATTACTTAGAAGGAATATAACTCTCATCAGGAGCACACTATTGAAGATCAAGCTCTGAGAAGATACGTGGATAAATGCCATCAATATTTCAAAGTAACAACGTGAGATTCAGTTTCGCGATCTTCAACTCAAATCTCTACGTTTTCAAATGATGCAAATTTGAACAGTTTCTGTTCAAAACTCATCATTTTACTGAGATGGTTCATTAGTTGTTAATCTCAACATTAATTATCCATCTTAAGCTGAGATTATGACATGTACTTCTGAAATGGGTCTCTGCCTATAAAAGTTGAACTTAAAAAGGCTAAAGGGTTACTTGCATTCTGAATCTGAAAACCTAAAAGCATTCGAACCCTAAATTCTCTCTTATGCAAATTCCCTTGTTTTCTCCCTTCAAACTTCCAAATGGTGAAAATCGAAAGTACCTAAAAACTCAAGGAAACCACTATGATGAAGATTGTGGTGGACAATCAAGAAAAAATGGAGAAAATCACTTGAAGAAAAGAATTCAAATCACCAAAATCGATTGGGAAGACAACCTAGACTTTAGCCCAGTCTATGAGGTTGATTATGAAGGACTACTATTGAACAAGATGATGCACAGAGTCATCAAGCAATAATGACTCAGTGTGTTTCTGAAGGTGGAGGGTCCAACAATAACAGGACTCATAAGTGCCTTCCATACTCATCTATACACTATTGAGGGCTTCAATGATGTCTTGTTGATGGAGTGTGTAGGCAAGACCACACTGATTTGTAGCAGGCTCATTTCGAGTATTCTCAACATGCCTAATTCAGGCACTCAACTCAGAAGGTCTGGAGATGAAGATATAGTGGTTATGCTTGAAGATTGGGAACTCCCCGCCAACTATGTATCTGGGGAAATTGTAGCCAGCGGGATGTCTTGGGAAGCCAGGATGTGCCATGAGTTGGTTGTGAAGCTGTTGCTGCTAAAGACTGGCTCGTTGACTAGCTGCACCTATTTTGAAAGGTGTGTGGTCTACCATATGGTAGAGGGTAAGAAACTTAACTGGCCAGTGTTGATACTCCATCACCTGACCAAAGTGACTACCGTCTATCACTATGGCTACCTCGTATCTGAGATAATGAGGGCAGTGAAAGTCAATTTGGGTGAGTTTTTTGGGGAGTCTAGTAGACCGATTCTGCCAGTAAAGAAGATGCTGGAAATGTTTCACTTCAGCAAGCTGACCCATCAAAAGGTACATGCTAGGTATAATAAAGCTAAACAGCAGCGCAAGCTGAAGTTAGTACCAATAGTAGTACCTATGGATATCTACAAGGAGGAGGAAGACCCCTTTGTGGCTGAGTTTGGGGATGATTCAAGCTCTGACAATATCCCTATTTCAAGCATCCTTGAGAAGGTTGCTGCCACCTCCTCCACAGCATAATAGGTTACTTTCTATAAGGATAAAGGGAAGAGCCCAACCAAGTCTAATGAAGCTCCTGCTCAGCCCTAGTGACAGAAGAGACAAATGAAGGCCAAAACCCATGCACAAAGAGAAGCGGAGGCCAAATTTCTTACTGAGGAGATGGTGGAGGACAAGGAAGAAGAAACTGAGTCTAAGGCTGAGGAAACCCTAGGCCAAAGGAAGCGCAAACTAGACACCTCAAAAGAAACTGAGGAGCAGGGTGAGGCTAAGAAGGCTAAGGAAGATGTTGCACCTGAGCTTGATCAGGTAATTGCCAAGGTAAGGGGCACTCATCGCAAGTGCTCTACCACTAGCAGACCTCTGAAATGCAATGTTCAGGTGGTCAGCAGCGAGGAAGATGTTGGAGAAACCCAAACCATAGTCCTTGAGGAGTTTGATTCTCAAGATCCCAACATCTCCTTACCCTCTGATTTTCAAGATAAGGTACCTTCTACTCAGCATGAGCAACCTCAAGCTAACCCATCCTTGGGTCAAACAGCTAACCCAGAGGTACATGAAATTCCTACCCCTTCTTCTATTCCTGTACATTCTTCAAACCCCACAGTTTCTACTCCTATAGATACTGAAATACCAACTGTCAATTCTCCCATTCATATTTCTTCACCAACAACTAGCCAAGACCATTCCTCTCCACCTCCTTCACCAGTACCTAACCAATCTCCAGTACAACATCAAACTCAAACCACAGTTCCTTCTATTCCTCCTAAGCCAATTCCTTCCTCTAACCAAACACCACCTTCTTCTTCAAACCCATCCTCTACCCCCCTTAACCCATCTAGTTAAGGAAGTTCCCAATGCTGAGAACTCCGCTCATCAGGGAAAAGCAAGTGATCAGTCTGCTGAGGAAAATTTTATAGCCAAGGAAGCACTTGAATCCAGTAGACAGCCAGAAATGGCTGATACATCCTTCCTCACACAGATTTGTGATTAGCTAGAAAGCAATTTCCAACACTCAGGACTGATGCTGAGTTAGATGGAGCAGTAAGCCAAGCGCTACTGACTTAAGAATTGACAGACTTATCCGCCAAACCCAAGGAAAAATTGCCTGAGTTCGAACAGCACACAAGTGTGCCTAGTGAATCTCTCTACTTTAAGGAGTTTGAGCGAATCTAAGCTAGCTTGTTGGCTATTCGAAATCACTTGACAAAAGAGAGTGCCAAGAGTTTGGTTGATAAGATGGCGTTGATCATGAACGGATTAACTGAGTCTACAGCCCAGCTTGGGGCAGTTACTGCATCTATCCTCATGTTTACTATATTAGCAAACGTTGTCATAGGAAAGATAAAGGGTAGTGTGGATGTTGCCACTGAGCAGCTGAGTCTCTTGAGTACTAACATGGCTACTCAGGGTAACATAGATTCATGAATTTGGGAAGGAACAGGGAAAAATAAAGAGGCTCATTGATCGCAAGATTGCAGAGCTGACCACAAAGGTGGTAACTATAAAGGACATTGGCCATAACATAGCTAAGGTTGTCGAGCAAGAGGCCAAGTTCATGCTCCTTCATGACCAGAAATAAGACCAAGTCTTGAAGCTGTTGGAGACTATCTCTGTAATGCTGGATAAGGCACCTAGCGGTAATTTGGAATCTCTCAGCACCAAGATGGAAATAATTCAACGAGAGATCACAAACCACATTATGGACAAGGTTGCTTCTTCACAGAAGTTCCTTGTATCCGCTATGGGATAAATCTTCCCTACCTTGCCTACACCTAGTATGCCTCCTAGTGAGTCTCTCTGCCCAAAGACTGGATTGTCAATTCACGACAAGCTTGATGAGTTGAAATACAACATTTATGCCACAGCACAGAAGATTAAGGCCCTAATGAAACTGAGAGAAATGGATGGCAAGGATATTGAATTCACTTCTAAAAATGTAGCTGCCATCTACCCTCAGATCTGCGACATTGACTCAAGGCTGAAGATCGCACTTACAGTAACGGACTTCCGCGGCTTACTCTAGTGTTTTCATCAATTTACGAGCCAAGGTTTTGATCAGATCACTCATCTCTCAAGGTACCATCATCTGCTGTTGAGTGAACTGAATGACCAAGATTTCCTCTCAACTAAGGGCAAGGAGCAACTAGAGCAAGAGATTTCCCCTGCAATCATAGGCCAGCAGGAAAGCTTCCAAGCTGCTCTCAATGCTTTTAATCTATGCTTGGATCAAATTGTTCAAGGCCAAATAGCAATGGGGGAGAAAGTAGCTGAAGATGCTACCCGAACGGCAAGTCAGCTAAAGGGATCTCTACCATGGCACAGGGATCCTCGGTAAATGTCAAAAGCTCAGAACAAGCAAAGATAGCATGGATCCTCTTCTTCATCAGATTATAGGCATTAGGCTAGTTCCGAGTAGTTAAAACTTGTAACAGGACTTCATGTAATCTTAGCTCAGAACACATATTATGTACTGACTAAGTTATTCTTTTATAAAATACAAGTTTTCACCTCAAAGTTAAGTTCCTCTTAACTTATAATATGATGTATGAATGTTTTATGCTGTGATGATATGTATAATGCAAGAATTCATACAAGAGACCAAACCTTGAAGAAAAGTTGAGGTAAGATAAAAGTCCCAAAAAGAAAATCCTCTAAGTATGGGGGAGCTGAGCTGCTTAAGGAAGACTCACTTAGTATGGGGGAGTTTAAGCTGACTAAGGGAAGTCACTCAGCAAAGGGAATCTTACATCACTATCCAGGTATATTTGTTTTTGCTAAATTAGATCACTTAATTAAATTCTTCATCTACCTAGTTTACTATCTGTCCAAAATGGGGGAGATTGTAGAACCCAAGTTAATTAGTATCTAATAAGTACTTAAAAACATTTTGGAAATAGCAAACCGAATAGGATAGTGAATTTAATTAGGTACTAAGTATACTCTTAATTAATTAATGAAGTAAACTTGAGTATTGTGGAAAAATCAACTCAGTTTACTGTAAGTAATTAATTAAGTTAAGGCTTAGATAGGAAAAGCTAAGTTCTGCTTTACTAAGTAGAATCCATGCTGAGTACTATGCAGTTTAGGTAATAGTCACTCAGCACGAACTGATTGCTACTTTTATTAATTAAAAGCAACTCTTTATTATGACACTTTGAGAATTAATTGACAGCTGTACTACTAAAAATTTCTGTTAAGAAACAGAATACTCCCTTTTGTTGCTTTCTTAATCAATGTAGCAAACAATAGAATATTCACAACAAGTCAAAATGGCTCCACTCCACTAAAGTTTGTCTAATACTTTTTTACAAAAATCCAAGTAGAGTGCGCCTCTATCAATCACCATTCCTTAGTGTCTCTACGCGTGCCAGAACATGTCAGCAACTTCAACCAATCAAGATTCTACGTTGCACATCACGCGTCTCTCTCTCTCCAAATCGATTTCACTTGAAGATAAAAGAGCTTTCATCCATGGAAGCTTATCTCTCCTCAACATTCATTTTTCTATCTTTGAATGTCCCATAAGCTATCTCCAACGGGAAGATTTAAAAGACGTGAAGAGAAGAAATATTAAAGAACTACAGAGATGAGAAGTCTACAATGGCTAACCTGCAGATCCTCTAAGTATAAATAGAAGACAGAAGCAGACGTTGAACAAAAAAAGTGAACTGCGAATCACATTGAATTTCCTAAAGAGCGAAGCCACTGTCATTCTAGCTTCCTAGAAATTCAAATCAAGCAAGCAAACAATCATTTCTCTATCTGTTTGTAATAGAGAGAATCCATTTTGAGATATAACATTATAAGGATTCAACATTTTATAAGTTGAATTCAGTTCACAAATCTCTTCTGAGATCTTGACTGTCAGTTTGGGAAGGTTACCCAAATTGAGGAAGTGATAGTTAGAAAGGAGGTACTTTCTATAATCTATTCTATCCAACTTAAGTGTCAGTTTGGGAAGGGTACCCAAACTGAGGTTGAGTGGTATTTAGAAAGGAGGGATTTTTTGTAATTGTGTCTACTCGATGTAAAGGCTTCTCCGCCTATTGAAGGAACGAACCACTAGTTGATTAAAGTTCGGAGAGGGATCCGAGGACTAGATTAGGCAGAGGCTGAACTAGGATAAAATCTCAGGTGTAATCTTTCTAACTCTAAGCGTTTAGCTTCACCAACATCTTGCTCATTCATCTCTCTTATAATTGCTTGTTATCCATCTTATACTGATTAATCTTCACTCAGTAAGAGGTTGAAGATAAACTGTGCCAGCCTTGCTGAGCAGCTTATAAGTTTTTATATCATACTCAGCACGCATACTCAGCACGCATATAAAAACTGTACTGAGTTAACTATAAAATGAAAAGAATCTAAAAGTTACCCAATATTTGCATTCACCCCCCCTCTGCTATTGTTATTAGCCAGTTTACAGACCAGCAATATCAATCATGTCATGCTTAAAAGTTCCTTTTAGGTTAATTTAAAATTTTAAAATTTCATCATGCTAGTTTGCAAGCTCACTACTTGCCTAGATTAACTAGCAAGTGAGCCTATGCAAGTGCTATGGGAGAGGACCTGGGAGTAGGCCTTGGTAGCACTATACAAGCAGCATAGGTATGCTACCTACGGGCATTTGCAGTGGGTATCTTGAAGCAACCCAGGGTTGTGCACACATCCCAAACAAAATGTGCGCAAATAGACTAGGCATGAACTCATGCCCATGCGTGGACTCGTATTCCTCTCACATTGCTAGCTTCGACCAACAGTGTTCCACTTGGACAGGGAGTCCAAATTTGATGGACTCCCTATCGTCGATCTTGATTCAAATTGTTTATGAAATTTTACTTAATTTCCCATTTTTATCCTATTTTAATTGGATATAAATTGACTAATAGTCGTTTTGATTTTTCAATATGCCTATAAATCGAAAATCAATTTTTCATTATTTTAATCTCATTCTCTTTCTCTTCTTTTCTTTCTTTGAGAGGCTCTTGGGTAATAATTCACCTCAAAAGTTTTACCTCCTAAGAGAACTAAAAAAAATAAAAAAATTTCTTTCTTTGAGAGGCTCTTGAGTAATCACTCACCTCAAAAGTTTTACCTCCTAAGAGAACTAAAAAGTAAAAAATTTTCTATATAATTAGGAAGGTCTAGTAGCCTTCTAGTAATTATTGATTCTTCCCTTCAAGAGGGTCTTTATCAATAGTGCTCTTATGGACTATTTATAGAGGGCCTTCTACATTTGAAGCATGTGCACATTCTGGATGGGTCACTCTATTAACATTGGGACATGCATCGACTAATAATGCATCTTAACTATCGCTATGTCCTTTTAATAAGTGTTTATGACCTAGATATAATTATCGACTAGCGACATATGTCAATCATGTCATGCTTAGGAGATCTTAAAGACAATAAATTTTGAAGTTCCATCATCCCTGCTATGCATTTTCAAACTTGTTTACGTATCTCAAAATTATAGTACGCTGCAAATGTAATAAATGACCATGAATTGAGAAAAAAAAACATTAAAATTCAATTTTAAATATAAAAATAAGTTGTTAAGAGTAATAATATTGCACTTAACTTTTCAGACTGATTTAACAGTACGCTAGACATATAGTAAAATTCAGTAACATATTTGAAAAATTATAGTTGTTGGGAGTAATAATGGTGCAGTCAACTTGTCATACTGATTTGACAACACACTGCAAGTATAACAGTGACTATGAATCGGGAAACGGAGTGAAATTTAGTAACAAATCAAAAATATATAGTTCTTAGGAATAATGACTATAAAAAAAACTAATGATAATATCTGTATATAGTGCTCCCTCCGGTTCCTAATATTTGTCATTTTAGATTTTTCATCAAAACCAATAAGGTATTTATTGCACTATAAAATGACCATTTTATCCCTTTTACTTTATATAAAATTATCTCTCTACTTAATTACTAACTTATAAATTAATATACACTTAATTTCTTTCCTAATTAATGCAAGGGTAAATTAGGAAAATCTTGTTAAAAAGTACGTTAATATTTTAAAATGACAAATATTAAGAACCAAAATCCAAAATCTAAAATGACAAATATTAAGAACCGGAGGGAGTAATAAATAAGGTCTGAACAAATAAATAGTAGTTCACAATAATAATCTGTATATAGTTATATTTAAGGTCCAAACATATAAATAATAGGGAAATACAAGCTAATCCCTTGTTTGGACATAATAATTTTGTTTTGGACATAATATCAAAATATTTTCACTTTTGTTTATTTTTAAGTTTTTATTTTCTCTTTTACCCTCTTCTTGTTTTTCATAGCTTAGGTATAATAACTGTTACACTATATTCAATTTCACAACAAAAACCATTTTATGAACGCATTATACTTGGTATATAGCTGTTATACCTGGTATAAGAGCTGTTATACCTGGTATACAGTCTATTACATTCTTATCTTTGAAGAATATTACTCAATTTTATACCATAAATCATATTTTAAATGCCTTATGCTTGGTAAAAAAGCTATTATGCCATATATATTAACTAATATACCAGGTATAATCACCATTATACCAGGTATATTTTAACAATTTTATTACTTTGAAATTTTATGGAATCGACTTCAATGGCAACCTATCTTCTTTTTCGATACATCTTACATTAATTGATTTTTATTTCGTTAATTTGCTAATATAAACAACCAATTCCTATCGTAACAGATGTTATACTTAGTATAAAAGATTTTATACCTGGTATAAAAGATGTTATACCTGGTATAAAAGATGTTATACTTGGTATAAAGACTATTATACCTAGTATAAAGCTAATTGAAAGTCACAAAAAATTACAATATATCGAGTTTCTTGTAAGATAACATGTTTTATTTCATCTTTTTTCTGCTTCACGTTCTTCTTGTTTTCTTTCGAGTACGACTGAAAATATATGAACTTCCAAGCTCAACTTTAACTAGTTTTTTTCCCTTGGGGTCCTTGCTGTTTCAGGCTCTGGCTTAATATCGGAAGATTGGTTTGCATTTTCAAAGTTCATTGAGTCCTTCAACCTGGAAAGGAT
>CATIWQ010256560.1:0-17279 GCA_949673415.1 Euphorbia schlechtendalii | reverse complement strand
TGATCAACTTTAGCTTTCACTTGCATACCTTACAACTTTGCTTTGCTTTCTACTTATACTTTCTATTTCGAAGTTTATGATATGTCTATGTGTCATAGTGCGTATTTCGTGTTAAGTCTTTTATATTAATCAAGTTATATGCATTGGAGTTAATTTTAAGAGTAGTTTTGGGGTTAACAATATCATGTATAATCACTAGATCTGTGATACAACTCTTTTTAGTGAGCCAACATTTTTGGAATGGTAACTTGCTAAATGTGGCTATGTGAGAGCGACCCATACTAAGCATAGTATTGACGTTGTCTAGGTTTATAAAATTGTCTTAATTCATTTGCGCTAGGTTTAGAAAAGTTATTTCATGTGTTGCTCTGCAGCGAATAATTGAACGTCTAGGTATTTTGAACCGAGTCTGTTAGATTAGTTTAGTGAATCGTAACATCTTTGTTGAACTTGCATGTTTTCTCTGCTATCCTTATTTCGTAGGGAAAATTTATATATTTAGATTCTCTAATCTTTCATATCTATATTCACTCATTCTTCATTCTAAACCTCGTATACAAAATATCAAATCTATTTTATTTTCTTTATTTTTTCTTCCTTGTTGATCTTTAGACTTGTTTCCTTCCCTGTGAGTCATATCTTTTAAAACTACATCACAACTTTATTCTTGTAGTTATCATCATTTTTCTATTTGATAAGAGGTACTGACAACACCTATACTTTACATGAACAAATTTTTAGCACCATTAATACATATCCAAATCTTGCGAACAAATAATTAAACTTATTAGTAGAAAAGTTGCGAACAGCATCCTGGGCAACAGGCTCGTCATTAGTGTGTATGCTGATGAGAAAGTCTTTCTCCAAGTCGAAAATGTCATTAAAGATCTCAAAACCATGGAGTTCTCCACCACTCATGATCAAGGGTTTAGCCTCTCCCCTGTATTGCTTCTTCCCTTCTATTTCACATGCACTCATGTTGTTGCAGAAGAGAGGCTTCTTATGTTTGTAGATCTTACTTTTGAGAGTGAAGCCAAAGCTAAATTTCAGTACTAGTGGGATAGGATTGACTGTTTCAGTTACACCTTAGTGGTATTTCCCTAAGCCTTTGTCAGGTATGTATCCTTGTCGCTTCATGATTTGCTTAAGCCCTTGAGAGAAATGGCGATATCCAATGGGAATCTCCCCTTTCTTATTCCCATCAGTAAACGAGGCAATCCTAAGTCAATGAAATTCATCCTTGGTAAAGGGTGTTGCTGGCATGATAGACTCCTTATCGGCCTCAATGATTACCGGCTCCCTTTGGTGTATCATTTTGATCTTCTAGTGGAGGGTTGACCGAATAACCCCCAAAGCATGTATCCATGGCCTTCCCAAGAGCAAGGAGTAAGAGACCGGGATGTCAAATACAATGAACTTGACTTCAAAAGCCACACTGTTCACCATCACCTCTGCAGTAAAGGTTCCCACCACTCCTCTTCTGGAGTCTTCATAGGACCGGATTATCATGTCGAACTTTTCCAGCATGCTTTCATTCATCCCGAGATGGGGTAGGACTTTCAAAGGACATAGATTTAAGGGGGAGCCATCATCGACCATAACACAAGGGATAAACCTATTTTGAATGTTCACCCTAATAAAGAGTGCTTGGTTGTGATTCCTGTTCTTAAGAGGTAGGTCTGAGTCATCAAAGGAAATAGTGGGGAATTTCTTCACCGGGATGCCTTCTACGATCACTACGCACATCTCTATGATAGATTTGGTTGGAGTCTCATCCATTTCCATCAACTTCTGGACTAATCCCTTTGATAGGCTGCAGAGAAGATAGTAATTGCCAAATGCTATACTTGGTATGTGTTCCCTTTAACAGGTGCACCAAAGGGTTAATATCAAGATCGTCCTCCTCCATAGCCGGGGGAAGCTATTGTTTGACAAAGTCTTTGGTGATTTCCTTGGCAGCTGAGTCTCATAGCTGGATGGGATTCTCCAATATGAACACTTTCCCTGTGTGAGTGATCCATAAGATCACATTCTCAATGACCCGGGTTTCCGTGGGTTTTCACCATGGATATTGAGCCTCATCCCAAACCCCGTTTAGGCTTTCAAAGTTGGCATTCATCAAGGTTTATTAGCTTGGCTCCGTACATGATAGTTTATCCCTCCATTAGACCAAACATGTCCTTCTTGTTCTTTCTTCTTGATCGGAGTATGTAGGCATCCAAGTCTATCGGCTTCATGATCTGGATATTGGCCACTTTAGTCACATCTCCCATCTCCCCGGGAGAATGAAATAAGTTGAAGGGTTCAGGAGCTTCGCCCGAGTTTACGATGCTAGATCCCATGGCACTTATCACGGGGTTAGATTGTTAGATCATTTTGAAAATGTAGCTAGTGGGTATTCCCATTCCCACCCCGAGGATTTCATCTTCTTCCTCCCAGATTATCTGATCCAGTTTGTGGCCCCTACGTAGTAAATCTTCGAAAGTTGCGAAGCAATAATCAGTGAGATGATTCTGGTATTCAATGAGTGGCTCCCTCGATCATCAATCTTATAGGATATCTTTGGAAGGCTTCCTCTTAATCATCACTTGTATCGCTATCCACCGACGAGTGTATTCCTAGAAGGGCTCATACTCCTCTTATTGACATGCCGAAAGTTCCCTGAATTCCATGGGCCGCTTCTCTTCATGCACAAAGTCTCATTTAAAGGCCCTAAATAAGCTTTTGCAATCTTTTTTAACTACCTCTAGCTGGTTCATATACCAGTCACCAAACTTACTCGTTAACGAACAAGGAAAGAAGATGGCTAGCTTTTCATCGGAGATACCTTAGGTCCGCATAGGAGTCATGAACTTCGCCAAGTGAAAGGATGGCGTATTACTATCTTCAAAAACTGAAATCTAGCATAAGTTGACCTGGGAGCATGAGCATGGCATGGCTCCGAGGATTCCCAAAGCCCTTTGCCCTTCTTTTAGTTAGGCCATAACTCGACTGGAGCTGTTGTTGGAATTGATCATCATTATGAGTTCCCTAAAGCCTCACTTTCACACTTGATGGCCACTCTTCCTTTCTTAAGGGTTGCCCTCCTTTGACCTCCACAAGCATTTCTTTATCATTAGGAGAATCTGTGGGAGTTCCTCTAATGATTCCCCTTTCAACCGTACTTTCTGCAACTGGGGCCCTGCTAGGTTGGCCTTAGTGATCATTTCTAGCACTTGGTCTAATGTTATGCCTGATCCCACCATGTTGATCTGCTCCCCCAATTCCCAGAAAAACCATTCTAATCTCGTAGCCATGTCGAACAGACTTTCAAAAGTACAAAGCTCCATCGGACCAAAATGTTATTTGTATGAGTGTCTGACCCCGTTAATCAGCATCTATACCAAGAGGTACTCTTCTTGTTTATACTATATGTAGACTTGAATATTCATCCAACACCTGGTATATTTCTAGAAGGACTCATAGTTGTTTTGGACGCATATCGTCAGCTCCCTCAAGGTGGGTCTAAGTCTTTGTATATGCATGAAGTCCTTAATGAAGGCTTCGGAGATGCACCTCCAATCGTACCTCAATACCCCTGGTTGATTCCCATACCATTCTCCCACAATCTTGGACAATGAGCAAAGGAATAGCTTAGCTAGTTCAGAATCGAGGAGCCCTTGTGCTCTCATGAAGATCTCAAATCTGAGAATGTGAAAGGCAGGTGAATCACTTTTATCGTATACAGGCATTTCGCATAGGCTATATCTGGGACTTGAGTAAGCTCTAGAGGCATGAAAATTAGTGGCGATGCTTGTTCCTTCTTCTTGAGTTGGTTGGGTCGAGCCCTTTCCTCGATTTGACTGGGATATCATGTAAAACACATAGCCGGATGGTATGCCCGAACCTACCATCATAATCTATGGTAATAAGCTTTGGAATTCCGCGTCTATCTTCAATCACACTTCAATAAGTTCCCTGAAGTCTGCATATTCGTGCTAGTTGAGGTGGTGATGGAATTCTGGCTGTGTTCTACTAAACAACATCCCCATTAACAAGATCTTCTCTGGTTTTTCCTTGATAGTCACCTGAATGGACATCTACCGTGAGCTCTACTCCTTGAACATCTCATCCTCATCTTGGATGCAAGCTTCCAAATCTGTCATGTTGGCTTTGAGAGTCTCGATGTATAAGAAATCTTGCTTGAAAGTACAGGAGATAAAATGCCAATTACCCTTAGTACAAGGAGATTGTGTCAAGTACCAATCTCCCGCTATTCCTGATAATGAACACGGGAACAATGTTGCTAACATATCATCCGAGAGACACTACTCTCTCATGAGGATCTCATACTTAAAGACATGGAAACTTGGGGCATCCTGGTAGTCTTATATGGACATCCCGCAAGACCTGAACTTTGGGCAGTGAAAACTTTCAATCTTCTCCAAGCTATATGAGCTCATTCCCAATTCTAGGTTTGTGCTCATGTGACGGGGATCGATTCCTGATCTGATCATCATTACAATTTCTTTTATCACTTTCCCCGTGCATTACTAGATAGCATCTTCTTCCATTCCCGAGCCTATTATCCCCATCTAATCTTTGAACTGAGGACGGGGTTGTTCATCATACTGGGCTTAAATGCAGGCTCTTCTATTACCTGATCCTCTATCAACTTATGGATAGCCCTCAAGAAGTCTTTGCAATTGTTGGTCCTATAGCTAGCCACCACGTGGTAGTGATAAAAATTGTTCTTTTCCTTTGGTTTGGGGGGAGCTTAGGGCTTCAAGCTCTTTAGCTTCTTCAACTCTGCATTTTGGTGAAAAGAATTCCCAGGTTAGGTGAATAGGGAGATATCCCATGATTTTCTTCCTTTGGTAGGCGCACGGATGCCACCATCTCTTTCTATACTACATGCACTACCATTTGCTTCCCCTTTGACTGTGAGGAGGTGGATCATAATGAGTACCCTACGTCAACCTTCTTATACCAAGGCTTACTAATTGGTGGAGCCGCTGCCGCATTCATGGCCTCAATCCTCTCCAGCTTCTTCACTTTCTCAAACACATCATTGTAGGATATGAAAGTATCCATCCCCAAACAGTATCTATACACCAGTAAACCCATCTAAGAGCTTCACAATAATCTCGGATAAGCTAAGACGTTCTTTCAACAGCACCTAGGTTTTCATCCACTGGCTATAGTAGGGTTTGAATAATACCCCGAGCATTTGTTTAATAGCTTCTAGATTCTACATTGTTATTTTCATCTAGGAATTGAACCTGTATTGCTCTACCAATGCCTTCGACAAACGGTCTCAGTCGCTTGAAACTTCTAGAGGCAAGTTGTTGTACCACTCATTAACCAACTCGCATAGAGTGATGATGAATAACTTGGCTAGCATTTTGTTCAAAATTCTCCTTGCCATCATCACCATCTGATAATTTGCCAGATGAGATCTGGGATCTCCCTCTCCTTTATACTTTACCAACTCTAGCATGACGAAGTTGTCAAGAAGCTAATCTTCCTCATGCACCACCAGAAGTGTTGGATAACGACTGGGAGGATGCTCGGAAAACTGATGCACATGGGTGATAGGAATTGTTGCCAAAGTTCTGCTATGTTTGGTCCCCTGTCCCTAAGACATTATGTCCTCATTGTAGTAAGGGAGTCTTGGCTGATAAGGATGAGTGAAGGTCATAGGCGGTGGGTGAGGCTAGCCATGAGTAAATGACATGCCTCCGGAGCCAATGGTGAAGCTCAGAGCGCCTGTCAAATGAGGGCTTAAGTACTAGCCCGTCGGGGGACTCATTACTAGGTATAATAGGCTAGGGGTAGCAGCGCTAGAAGGTCCTACCTATTGAGATTTGAAGCTAAGAGGAGAAAAATTGGGAGATGCCTTCTTACTGGCATTGCTGATAACTTAGTTATTGATTGTGGGGGTGGTGTGTTAACAATCTGATGATTGAATTAACCGGATCCGAAACATATGATGTGACCGGGATACCCTGTAGGTACAAATTGGTCACCCCGGAACTTTACCCCACTTGAAATAGTCTGAATTACGCTGGACTATTCACAATGCCAAACTGGAATATATTGCTTGGAGAACTGTTACTAGGAAAATACAGTGGTCTTCTCGCCCGAGGATGACCATTAGTGGGGGGTTGTACGTTCCTTGTGTTTTCGAACTCTGATAATCATTTCGAATTATAGTTCTCCATTTACCTCGGATGGACATGATGCTGGATAGCTTGGACAAACCACTCACTTCCGATGAAGGTTTCCAACGCATTTGCAATTTACCCACTAATGTTCTGTTGTGGGCCCTGCGTCTGGGAAAACGACCCCTTAGGAGTGAAATGGCACCTAGTCATAATGTCATCATGGGAGTTAGTCATGCTGAAGAATTGATCCCTGCTTAAGTCGAAGCTTTGTCCTAAACCTAACGTGGAACCTGAATGTTCACTAGAATCGGTGTATGGGACCCCCTCCTATTGAGACGGAATGCTCCCTTGCCTAGCCACGATAGGAGATACTCGAAAAAGGTGGTGATCAGTCCTTCTCAAAACCTTTACTGAAGCACACAAAATGGTGATCAAATCGTCCATGATGTATGTATGAATTAATGGTTATGCATGCAACGGGGTTTATCATGATGCAAGTCTACTCGATGAGTGCTAATTTTTGGGGTAAAGGTGACATCCAAGCCTTGCTACGTGGTACATGGCCCATGGTATTGGTGGTTTTGCCATATTACCCACGTGGTAACAAGCTTCTTATAGGGTTTGCGAGGAATCAGGTAAACAGTGTATCATACATATTCTTTATACCATCTTAGGGGTGATGGGTATGTTGCCCTATTTGGGTAGAGATTCGGGCATCTTTTGGGAAACCTCTATTTTGTGTTCCTAATCCTAGGTAACACTGTCTTAGCACATCTTCTAAAACTAGGTGGTTGGTATTAGTGCAATACTGGGCGTAACATGGTATGTGTGTGTGCATATTACTGTCTGCATAAAGATCGTGGTTAGAGTGATGCCATACATAAGAAATGCTCATTTTGAATGCGTGATGCGAATTTGAGTGCATAACACACAACATATCTCATCTGACCTTATATCTCCCGCATGTAAGGGGTAGGCTCCTAATTCTAGGTTTGGTTCATCTTATCATCGCGAGGATATTAAGGTTTGTTCCTGCACGAAAATAAATTCATCTTATTTTGGTAAAACTAGTGGAGGTGCCTATGGTTCCTCATATGAGTTCGGTCAATGGGTTGTTGATGTAGAAGGTTCTTGTTGCACTAAGATACACTTTCTCCCTTTTCGCTGAATGGGTTTAAGAGCGTCCATGCGCTATGGCAATAAGTGATCCACTCGCTAAGTACCTTCGATCACCAAGGGATTATAAAGGATACTTTCGGTAGCTTCTCGGTAAAATAGGGCACACTAAACTTGATGGCTAATCTGTTTAATGCAGATGCTTTGTGGAATGTCAAAAAATTAGAGAATGGTTTGACTTAGATAATGACTTTCCACTAACTCAGCAAAAAATCTTTGAAACTTTTAAGTTTAAAAGAAAGAAGGAATCCCCAGCAGAGTTGCTACTATGAGCGGAGGAAGTTGTACCCACACGATCATCGCGAGGCACCGACCCCGTGAGATGGGCCATGGGGGTTTCAAAAATGTGTCTTATGGTTGTGGAAAGGATTCCAAAGACTCAAGGCCTAAACATACAGAGTCACCACCATGATCAGCTCTTCTGGGAAATTACAGCTTAGATCCATTAAGCCTAAATGATATCGTAATATAGAGTTTCGGGTCCAGATGAGTTACTTTTATCAGCGTCATTTAATTCATATTAGGCAAGTGGCTACCATATTCCAATATCATGATGTCCCATTCTAGATCATTTTCGAGTTATATTTTAGTATGCATAAGGAAGATAATAAATAAGTACGTAGGAAATTAAATGCGCGTAGTCTAGAGGGGATTATTTACATATTTGAGGGATGGGGAATACAAATTACCTAAAATATATGAGATCTAGGTAAATGAATATATTCATATCTTATTATACAACCGTTCTAACAAATACATAATTTTTACTAAAGTGCGATACCAAAAGGATAATAAATCCTAACATACATCTAACCTAATCTACCCGCATCCATAAAGGTTAGCATGATATATTTTCACAACACAAACATGTGCTAATGCACCAAGTATGTTCAGTTTGAATATTTGGAAGACCCATGTGGTCGAGTTAAATAAAAAGTGTCAACAAGGGCTCGTGATTTCCATTGTGAAAAATGATCTATTTTTATACAAGTATGTTGCTAGTTTTATTAATGAAATTGCCACACGTGGATTTTATCGGGTCGGATATCCGGGAATTGGGCGTTCCCTTCGTGGGGGTTTCCTAATCTTAACTTAATTATTCACAAATATATGGAAGTTGTAAATAATTCTATGCCCATTAATATAATCACCATCTTTCGTATATATTCCGAGGAAGTTCAAGTACTGTAATAATTTTATCTCTGTTAAGAGGAAACTGTTATTTAAATTTTCCCTCGGGATATATCCAAAAGACTAATATAACAAATAATTATTCTACTAGTTTTTATATGTTCATGCTAACAAGTCATTTTTACTTAATTAACCCATAACTAGTACATAATATATAAATTAGTATTCTGGAAAATAAAGGAAACACCGACATCGGTGTTAGCATTGTAACGCCGACATCGCAACACCAACATTACTGTTGCCTAAAATTTTTAGAATACAAAGGGAAAAAGGTAAGCATTTAAACACTTTCAAAACAACATCAAATCATCAAATAAGCATGAGACACAACTCTAGGAACTCATAGGCTCACCCCGTAGTCTAGAATCCACTTCTTCGAGATCCGCAAAGCTCCTCCGAGAAGCCCTCTTGGGTTCATTAGTTTATATAGTGAGGTTGTTTGGTTGAGAAAAAACCAAGAATGGAGCATGTGTTACTCCACAAACTTGAGAGATAATGGTTGAAATGTAGTCTAAGACTTTGTTTGTAACTCATTCACCAAGTTTTATTGAATTAAAGCTATGTGAACTAAGAACATTCCCTCCTTCAATCCCACTCAAATTTTGCGAAACTAAACATCAAAGTTACCTAAATGAATCCTAGAAAACCCAAGTTCATACCCTTTCTATGAGCTTTCCTTAACCTTTTCAAAGAAAACATGTTTTCCCTTATGAACTTGCACCAAAAACCAACTCAAAACTTATGGAATTCAAACTTTTTCTCTTCAAGACTGGTGAGCTCTATTCTCTGCAACTTTTTGCACAAAACTCATTTCCCCTTTGTCTGAATATGAGCCCTCCTTTTGTAGGAGAGTTCCCTTCAATCCAAAGACAAAAATCATCATTATAAACTCCCCATTTTCACCTTTTACCTCCCCAATCTAAGCGAGGAGGACCCTCTCTAACCACCCTATAGCGTGCAATTGCTGGAGAGGTCAACTAAAGGTACAAGGGCAATAGAGAACTATTGCATCCATTATTCTTGAATTATGTAATTTTGCTACTATTAACTCAGTGACATCAGTACCGATGTTGCAATGCTGACACCGATATTGGCAACATCGGTACCAAAGTTAGTAACATCGATGTCAGTGTTGGCTTTTTGGTCTGACTTTGGTTCAAATTGGGCTTGGTTACTACTAAGGTGGCAATATCGATGTCACTGTGGTGATACTGACACTAATGTTGCCAATGCCAATATCGATGTTGTCACATCGGTATGAGTATTGGGCCTAACTTTATCCAAGCCTTGAATGGTTTAAATGAAAAAAAAGTCGCCTAAGGTTTGTATGAAACGAGGAATGCTTCTCCCGATGACCTCTAAGACCCTGTCAAAGTGGAAGATTAGCAACGGAAAATAAATTACAGCTTCATCATTGAACTCGCGAGTGAGGATCAAAATCTCATGCTCACACCGGCCTTGCACAAAGTGCAAAGAGGGTTTTGGATGCTAAAACAGCCATTGTATTCATTTTAATATGATTTTTCCACATCACTTTTTTTTACAACTTTCCCATCCTATATAAGCCCATAAAATTATGGTTTAAAAGGATCTCAATTGCAATTCCAAAATGGGAGAGTGTTTGGTGAGAGTAAGTGAGGTATGTTGAGATTTATGGAAAAAATCTTTGAAAAGATCCACATATCTTCTCTTTCCTATTATTGTTCTTGATTTTCTCTTCTCTTTTAAGTTATTAAAAGGCTAAAGCACATTGATCTAGCCTTTGAGTTCCTTTTTATTCACAAAATCATCCTTCTACCTTTCTTTATCTTAAAATCAACAAAAAAGGGCTTTAGAGATCTTCTCTAAGGCATTTTGGCTCTTGTTGAACCCAAATTAATAGTATTTCATAGTAATTAAAACATTTTGGAAATAACAAACTATCAAGGATAGTGAAATTAATTGAGTATTAAGTAAACTCTTAATTAATCAAGTTTACCTGAGTTTGTTTAAGGGAAAACAACTCAATTACTGCGTGTTTAATTAAGTTATGGATTAGAGCAAGACAAGCTTTGTTCATCGTAGTATTACATAGTTTATAAGATATAGACTCAGCAAAGTTGAGTTATTTGACACTTAGAGAAATATATGACATAAATGCTTTTAATGTTTTCTATGAGGGATGAAATATTTCTTTGATGCTTTTCGGGAGAAAAGGCGCTGAAATTAAAGAAGATATTCAAGTGGTAATCACAATGAAAAGGTTTCAGTACGGAATGTTGGAGAATCCTCACTAAAGTCCAAGATAAAAGGAATCCTCTTACATGAACTATTTCTCAATGTCTCCGTGGAACTCTACAATGCTAAAATTCAGACAAGTCACAAGCTTCCATGTTGCATCTCATGTGCCTCTCTATCAAAACAATCCCGTGAAGGAAATAAGTTTTGACACTTCAAGATTAATGGATTAATCTACTGGTTAATCAAGACATTAATTAAACATGCAACATTTCAAAGCGGAATTTCAAAACTTAAAATTAACCTAAAAGGATTCCTAAGCATGCCATGATTGATATAATCTAAGTTGAAACATTCCATCGATGCCAATAGGTTTAGAGCATTACCAGCTGATGTGTGATTGTCTCTTTAATTTGGATGCGACGTTCCCTTAGAGCAATTTGGCAGAACTCCATTAGCACAAGCCTCTAAACTAGGACAGCCTCTATGATTTATCAACATAGATCTTCACCGAACAAAACCTCGTTGAGGTAGAACTAGTTAGTAGATAGCAATTGTTAGATCGCTCGTAGACTAACCCAAAAATATAAACTGAGAAGGCTCACTTAAAAATAGAAAGAGCATTCTAAAGAATTTTTTATTTCTTGGAGAAACTCGTGGAGGATCTCGCACAACTTACGAAGAAAGAGATTTCTAACTCAAAGAGAAAGGCTGAGCTGAAGTGTGTAAAATAAAGAAAATGGGAGGCCTATATATAGGGAAAAGGGGGAGTGTTAGACTCCCCCTAAAACTCAATCTACGATGGGAATATTCCATCACAAAAGCAAGCAAGCCGCATGGGTTACTTGGACCCAGGGGCTAAGCCACGGCTCCCTTTCACAAGTGTGAGCGGGCAACACGGAGCGATGGGCCGAGAGCGTGCAATTTAATAGGCGCGGTCCACCGGGGTGTTGAAAAATAAAAGCACCGGGTCGGGAACCCGGGAAAAAGGTTGAAAGAGAAGGTGAAAAATGTTTTAGATCGGTTGAAACCCGAATCCACCACTCTTAGTGTGGAGTCGCCACATGGATTAGCTCTTTCCAGGAATTAGAGTCTTGTGATGCTTACCATCCGGGGGACGACCCACTAAGACACAGAGATTTGAGTCTAGGATAAGTTGCTTAGTTCTCATTGGATCACATTATATTACATCAACAGAAAACCGTATTCTCTTAATTGTGTGCATTCACACTTAGGTCATTTTTAGACTTTATATGCATGATTCACGTATTCCAAAATAATAAACCATCCACAATGCGAAATAATAAATCATCCACAAAGTAGTAAGTAAATGCCGAAAATAAATGCGAAAAATAAAAATTACAAGACTTCCAAAAATCGGGGATGCAACCGCCCGCTAACCTATTAATTAAATTTTTCGTAAAAAATTATATGCAATACCTGAAGGAATGTAAATCCTAGTCATACATCTAACCTGCATCCACAAAGGTTAGCACGAAATATGGCACATACGTTCGATTTGATTTTAGCGAGGCCCGTGTGGCCTAATTAAAACATCAACAATTTAAGTTGCCATTTTAAATAAAAATAGTTCATTTTTATTTACATGTATGTCGGTCAATTTTATTAGTGAAAACTACCGCATGGCAAAAGGTGAGGTCTGTTATCCGGGAATAATTTTAATTCCCTTCGTTGGGGTATTCTAAAATATATAAAGAAAAGAAATAAAGATGAAGAAGAGAATTACAACATTATTTATATAAAAAGAAATAAAAAATATTCCTAGGTCCACAAATAAAATCAGAAAAAGATGAAGCAAATGATGAGCTTGGAATTCGCATTTCTAGGAACTCAAAGGCTTACCCTTGCGGTATGAATCCACTTTGGCATATCCGTTTGATCCCCGGGAGTGTTGCTCATTCATTTTGATTTAATTGTAGTTTAATGTGAAAAAATTAAGTGTTTATTTATCCACATGATAATCAGACTCGGGTTTTAAATTTATTTTAGACCCTAGAATATCTGAGGATATTTGAAGAAATAGATGAAGAAATTTGATTAAAAGAAATTTGATTAAAAGATGAAGAGATTTGGGATCCAAATGTGTTTTAGATCCAAGAAAATATTTGTAATATTTATCTATGTCTGTTTTTTATCTGAGGAAGAGAATTTTCTCTGAATTGTCGAGCCCCCTTTATAGGGAAAATCCCGCAAATCCAAAAAAGGTAAGTTTTTCCAGTGAGGGGTCCCGACGGAAAAAAAGTTTGGCGAGGATCCTCACTGTTTCTTTGGCGAGGCTGCCTCGCCAAGGAGTTTCTCACCAAAGCCCATTTTTTTGTGAGGTCTGCCTTCAGGCCTAGGATTCGATCTTCCCCAGTTTTTTTTCAAAATTTTTTCTATGTATTTTCGTATTTTTTAAATAACTTCTGAATAACATTAAATAATTCAGCGACGAGGAAGACTCCCATTTGAAGATCATCAGAAGGTCGAAAATCATGTGATTCGAGAATAAATATCCTGAAAAGCCGTCATCATTGAACGCGTGAGCTGGTACAAAATCCCGTGCTCACAGCTACCCCTCGTGTGATCATTGCTGGTTGCAAAACTAGTATGATCACACGAAAAGAGTGTAGGGATTGAGAATATACCTGACATATGTGGCTGGTGACTTCTTGTTCCCAATTGGTCATGACATAGGCCTTCCTTTTAGGCGCTGTGTCTTCATAGTGCTATCCATCTCTTTCTTCAAAATCCCCTAGGTACGTGATGCCCCTTATGGGTGGGTCGACCATTTTTTTCTACTGCATCCCTATTGTAGTCGGCAACCGTTTCATTTTCTGGTTGTTAAATAAGATTATTTCTTTCTTCAGCCATCGAGATAACCGTTTCCTTCTTCGGTTATGTTTTAAATTTCCTTATTAGGATGTTGACTTGTTTCCTGTAACAAATCATGGAAAAGTATAATGTTAATGCATTTTATGATGAATGTTTTAATTATTTGATTGAGTTTATGCGAAGCAAAAATTTTTGCCCCTTCAATCAAAAATTAAAACATGATAAATAAATAAGTTTAATAGAAATTCGGGGATGTCCTGAGAACCGCTCTGTTGTAGGAGGCTTTTGTCGCAACGTTAACTTTAGGCTTAAGTGGGCCATTGTCTTGTTTGTAGGTTCATCATGTGGAGGTGGGGGTTCTTCTTTATCGAGACAGTGTTGCCCTAGTTCGGCATCGCTTTTGCTTGTAAATATCATGATGCAAATATAATGTATGCATGATGAACAGTTTTTATCATATGATGTATGTTCGTTTATTGTAGGCGTCGTGGGCTTCATTTAGTGAATCGCTGTCTCTTGTGATGATGCATGGTTGCCCCTAAGGTTTGTCTTGTTGGGGATTCCATTGATGACTTCCTCAAAGCAATGACCATGGGTTCGTTGAATCAAGTTGAAGTTTATAGCTTGGATCTGATTTGAGGAAAGTTTGGATGAATCGTTAATCTCGCATTGTGTCAGCGATGATCGCTTGGAAGCCATTTTGTCTAACGTGTACATGATGCCTCGTACCATTCCGAGGAGGAGATGATGAATTTGATATTTCTTTGGTTCTAGTTTCTGCATAGATCGCCCTTACGGGTTTTCAATTTATCGAACCTCATCTTAATTTTTACCTGGACCACCCTTTCAAGTTTTTAATCAAGAAGACTCATTTTTTCTTTATTTTATTCTTTATTTTTTTTAAGTTTTTGGATGTTTACTTGCGATATTCTACAATTGGCATGCAAGCAATCAAAATAACCATATGCATAAAGATTCAGCAAAAATGACAATTCATTGATGAACTTAACAGGGGTATAAATGTTTCAAATGATTTGACTCCTGCCATTAATTAGCCCAATGTTGTTCTCTAGATGTCCTAAGTTTTTCCTAAGCTGCCCTTTTTAGGTTTTCAACTCAGCGGACTATTCTTTTTATGGTTTGAAAAGAAGCCCAAATTTTTGCTCAACTAACCGTGTGTTAATTGACAAGATAAATACAAATTTATTTTTTTGTTTGTACTACTTTTTAGAGATTTATTTCTTTCACCTATGCATGATAGCAATTGTGTAAGACTTGGTTGATTTGGTAGATCAGTCGCCGTCCATGTCCACGACTTGATTTGTTATCTCGTTTAGCATTTCTGACAGATTAGTTGGTGATCACGTCGCTTTGTTGGCTTGATGAGTCTATGTGATGATGAGTCTTGATCATCGGCATTTCCTTTGATGGTGCGATGATTTCCCCACAAATAGTAGCAACCTGTGCGAAGGAACTATTTACGTGTTCAACGGTTTGACTCCTTTTTATCTTTATCATTAACTCTTGTTTGATGTGATGGAGTTGTTGATGTGTTCAACAATCTGACCCCTTCTTTGTGGCATTGTGCTGGTTGTTTGATTTAATGAATGGTGGTGATGGAGTTATTGATGTGTTCAATGATCTGACTCCTTCTTTATGGCATTGCGCTAGTTGTTTGTTCTCATGAATGGCTGTGATGGAGTTGTTGACATGTTCAACGATCTGACTCCTTCTTTGTTGCATTTCACCTGTTGTTTGGTCTTATGAATGGAGTTGTGATGGAGTTGTTGATGTGTTCAACGATCTGACTCCTTCTTTGTGGTATCGCGCCATTTGTTCGGTCCCAACTTGCTTGGTTGACATTTTGGCCTTATTCTAGCTTCGATCCTTTTGATCTTTGGGTGAGTCAATGGATGTTTCATGCTTGGAGATCTTTCCATTGATCTTTCATCCTTGTATGATGGAGCAATTGCTATCATGTGTTGTCTAAGTACATGTATTTGTCTCTCACTTTATGGGGAATCCATTTATACCCAAATTAATTTCATGAAATGATGTGTCACGTGTGCTAAAAATATTATGTATATGTTTATGAGAATGCATAATGTCATTGATAAAATATCAAGCAAATAAACAATTTTCAATTTATTCAAAAATAATTCAAAAGAAGCCTCGTAAGCTAAGTAGCTAAATGCTAATTTATTACATCATCAATCATGGGTGCTAATCCCCACCGGATGTATCCATGGATTCAAAGTGCTCCATCCTATCCGCCTTCTCAAACACTTCTTGGTAGCTCGAGAATATGTCTGACCCAAACTTGTTCCTGTATGATGGCAATGCATCGTCCAATAGCTTGGTTATCATCTCTGGTACAGTTAAGCAAGCCCGAAGCCTAACCTGTGTGGCCATCCAACGTGCATAGTAGGATTTGAAGCTCTCACCCTTCCTTAGCCTTATGGCCTCCAATTGCATTATGGTTTCCATTTGAGAGTTGAAACCATAATACCCCAGTATAACCTGAGCAAGGCTGTTCCAATCAGTGGCTATGTCTAACGAAAGGTGGCTGTACCATTCATTGACTGGGTGGCCCAGGGTGACGATGAAGAGCTTAGCCATCATTCGATCACTAACCCTTAATGCTCTCATCACTATCTGATAATGCATCAAGTGAGCACGTGGGTCACCAGATCCTGCGTACTTTTTAAACTATGGCATTGCGAAGTTTGGGGGAAAGCTATCTTCAACCCCGATTATCGGTTGTGTAGGGTACGTGTTCCTTAGGTGGCCACCATGAATGGCCAAAAATTGTTGCCATAGTTCCGCCATGCCAGGTTGTTGGAGGATGGTGTTCCCTGCGCTTGGATAAGAGCCATATTACCCCTGGGGATATGACTCAAAATGGGGCAATTGAGGTGCCTAGAATTGTGGGGTGACCGACTTACTCCAGTTGGGAATAGGCTTTTGGGTCACTCCTTGGTAAAAAGGCCCTAGTGCGAAAGCCGGCTACCCCATTTATGCAGGGATGAATTGGGGAGGATTGGCAAAGTTATATCGCGGCTACCCAATCGAAGTCTGGTTCAGCTTACTTTGTCTTACCCCGAACTGATAAAAGGCAGTTGAGGGCACCATGTATGAGGTGGGAGGTCCCCTGTTGGATTGACGTTGTTAAGGGTGACCTCTGGGTTGGTCACTATATTCCGGGTCCTCCCGATGTGTTGGCGAATGAGCGATGCTAGCTGTTCGCTGTTGGCAAAGGCATTCAAGGCAGCTGCAATCTTGGCGCTCACCGACGACTGCTGAGAATTTTATCCCTTAAGGACATGGTGATCCTCTCCTGCTCTTTCTTCTCGCTGATTGGCCATGATCGACATGCGTTGAATTGAATCCGAGTCTTAACCCGAGTCCTTGCTTGAGTCAGTGTACGGAACCCCCCCAGATTGGCCATAATTGGGGAACGCGGACCAAGCGGCGAGCCGGCCTCTTCCAAGCCCCTTTGATACACGAGCAGAATATTAAACCGTGCATGTAAGATTCGTGATATGACTCATGATGCGGGTAATGCATGAGAATTTTAATGTTATGGCTACATTCACAAGGGGGTAGCATGCCATGATGTATGTCAATCCATTTGAAACAAATAAGTTAGTCTTTAGGTAAAGATGAAAATATGTGGAAATGAAAATCCAACAAAGGGGGTTGGATTTTAGATTT
>CATIWQ010256484.1:0-10278 GCA_949673415.1 Euphorbia schlechtendalii | reverse complement strand
TTTTTGATGCAAATGTAGATACTAGGTAAGTCTTAGGAGTAAAACGAACTAAAGTGGAATTTTATGAAAAAAGAGTGAAAAAGGTGCAAAATGATGCGTGGGACTTGAAGATTTGGCTTAGGATCAAAGCTGTCGAAGATCGGTGAAGTTATAAGGAGATTTCTAAAGAAAACTCAATTCACTGTCACGACAATACCTCGCGATCGCGACCTATACACTTCAGAAATAGAAATCTGCCAATCCAAGGTTCACAGTCATGAATCACATATCACGGTCGCAACATGGATAGTTTTCTGGTATTATCTTCTAAACTACCAACCGCCAAATAAGCATGATCAACCGCCATCAATCGACAACGAAAAGATACTTATCAAGAGTCAACCAATCATGAAAAGGTGCATATCTATTGTGGATTGAATCAAAGCCTCTCAACCAATCACATTGAAGAGATGCAATCTTTCACCAATGGATGTGACTCTTCATTTGGATAGACGCAACCCTTCAAACTCTATAAATAGGGCTCTAATTCTTCACAAATTTCATACACCAAGTGGTGGATAGTGTGGAACACTAGAGAGGAAAGCATTAGAGTGCAAATATAGTGTGTGTAAAGTTAGATTCGCTACGTTCTTAAGTGTTAGCGAGAAAATATTTAAGTGATTCGAATCCTTTTTTCGATCACTAGATTTCTCTACATTCTCGAGCAATTGTTGTATAAGTGTACTTGCAAATCACTTATTAATAAAAGTTTTCGTTCTTCAATATTTATTTGTTCGATATTCGTAAAGAATAGCATCCTAGAGGAGGTTCTATACGGGCCGAGACTGAATTCAAAGCAGACGCAGGAATTGCGGGAATTGATGACTCCCATTAAAGAGTGGATACAGTTTGATCAACTTTAGCTTTCACTTGCATACCTTACAACTTTGCTTTGCTTTTTACTTATACTTTCTATTTCGAAGTTTATGATATGTCAATGTGTCATAATGCGTATTTCATGCTAAGTCTTTTATGTTAATCAAGTTATATGCGTTGGCGTTAATTTTAAGAGTAGTTTCAGGGTTAACAATATCATGTATAATCACTGGATCTGTGATATAACGTTGTTTAGTGAGCCAACATTTTTGGAATGGTAACTTGCTAAATGTGGCTATGTGAGAACGAACCGTACTAAGCATAGTATTTATGTTGTCCTGGTTTATATAACAGTCTTATCTCATTTGTGCTAGACTTTGAAAAGTTATTTCATGTGTTGCTCTGTGGCGAATAATTGAACATCTGAGTGTGTTGAACCGGTTTGTTAGATTAGTCTCGTGTGTCGTAACATCTTTGTTGATCTTACATGTTTTCTTTGCTATACTTGTTCGTAGTGAAAATCTATTTATTTAGAGTCTCTAATCTATCACATCTATATTTAATCAACTCTTCATTCTAATCTTCCTATCCATAAAAATCTCTGATCTATTTTTATTTTATTTTTAATTTGTTTCTTCCCAAGTTTATCTTTAGACCTGATTCCTTCCCTATGGGTTAGATATCTTTTAAAACTACATCGCAACTGTATACTTGCAATTATCATAATTTTTCTATGTGATAAGGGGTATTGACAATACCTACATTTATTTGTGAACAAGTTTTTGGCGCAGTTATTAGCCAATAGTTCATGAGATTTTGGAACCATTATTGATTAAACTAATCGGTAGAAAAGTGGCGAACATGTAACACATTAAATAAATTTTCTAAAACTAGCGCAAAAAAATTAAGACAATTATATAAACCAGGACAACATCAATACTATGCTTAGTACGGGTCGCTCTCACATAGTCACATTTAGCAAGTTACCATTCCAAAAATGTTGGCTCACTAAACAGCTTTATATCACAGATCCAGTGATTGTACACGATATTGTTAACCCTGGAACTACTCTTAAAATCAACTCCAACGCATATAACTTGATTGATATAAAAGACATAACATGAAATACGCATTATGACCTATAGACATATCATAAACTTCAAAATAGAAAGTATAAGTAGAAAGCAAAGAAATGTTGTAAGGTATGCAAGTGAAAGCTAAAGTTGATCAAACCGTATCCACTCTTTAATGGGAGTCGTCATTTCCCGCAATTCCTGCATCTGCTTTGAATTCGGTCTCAGCCCGTACAAAACCTTCGCTAGGATGCTATTCTTTGCGAATATCGAACAAACGAATATTGAAGAATGAAAACTTTTAATGATAAGTGATTTGCAAGTACACTTATACAACAATCGCTCGAGAATATAGAGAAATCTAGTGATCGAAACAAGGATTCAAATCACTTAAACATTTTCTCACTAACACTTATAAACATAGCTAATTCTCTATCTATACACGCACTGTATCTCTCTCATGCACTCTAATGTTTTCCCTCAGCTTGATTGCACTAAATTATAAGGTTTGGAGCCCTATTTATAGAGTTCGATGGGTTGTGTCTATCCATACAAAGAGTCGTGTCCATTGGTGAATGATTGCATCACTTCATTGTGATTAGTTGAGAAGCTTCAATCTAATCCACAATGGATAGGCACCTTTTCATGATTGGTTGGTTTTGATAGGTGTCTATCCTTTGGTAGTTGATGGCGGTTGATCATCCTTATCTGGCATTGGTAGGTAAGAAGATTAAATCAGAAAACCATCCAAGTCGCGACTACAATATACAAGTCACGGTCGTGAATCTTTGATTGGCAGATTTACGTTTTGAAGAAGAACATGTCGTGACTGCGAATGGTTATTGCAACCTTGAGTTGTATTTTTCTTCAGAATTCTCCTTGTAACTTCACCGATCTTTGACAGCTTCGATCCTAAGCCAAATCTTTAAGTTCCATGCACCTTTTTGCACCTTTTTCACTCTTTTTTCATAGAATTCCACTTTAGATCATTTTACTCCCAAGATTTACCTAGTATCTACATTTGGATAAAAACTACATACCACATGAAATCTTTTATATGAAGTATAAAAATGACTTAAACTATAGTCTTTAGTGTATAAAATTTATATGATAATAAGTGTAATTATACACTTATCAATGTTTAGGTAATTGCCATTTGAGAGGATTGAAGGAAAGGATTGAAAGAAGAACAGAATTAGGGTTTTAGGGTTTGAAGGCTCTTGATTTCAAAAAGCAAGTAATCCTTCTCTCTTCAACTGTTCACCTTTTTATAGAACTTATGATCTCTCAGGGTCGCATGGAACTACCACAGCTCAAGATGGAAATGGACCTTGAGATTTGCATAATATCAACCGCCTCAGTAAAATGGTGAGTTTAGAGAAAAACGATTCCTATTCAAACACATGTCTTTTTGAAAATGTTGAGTTTTGAAAATTAACTGCGAAACTATTCCTTATATTCTTACATTAAAATATTGACAGTGTTATCCACGTGTCTTCTCAAGGATTGATCTCCAACACTTAGCCAATATTTTGAGAATTTCAACTTCATTCTTCTTTTTCAACGTGGATTTGCCATACCAATCAACTGCCTTAGTAAAGAAAATTGCTCCTTTGGAAATGGCTTGGTGAAGATATCAGCATGCTATTCCACAAAAGGAATATTCTATGGCTTGACATCTCCTTATAGCACATGATCCCTAATGAAGTGATGTCTAATGTTTACATTCTTCATCCTGCCATGCTGTATTGGATTTTTGGATAGGTCAATTGCGATCTTGTTATCACATAACTTCAAGACAATTTGACTTTATGCCATAATCTTCTAGTTGTTGATTAATCCATAATAGTTGTGCTACACAACTTCCTGCTGCCATGTACTCAGCTTCAGCTGTACTCAGTGCAACAGAAGTTTTCTTCTTACTGTACCATGAGACAAGTAACTCTCCAAGGAAATGACATCCTCCTGTTGTACTTTTCCTGTCAAGCTTGTCTCTTCCATAATTAGCATTTGTGAATCCCCAAGGATTGAAATCTAAGCTTCTAGGATACCACAGACATGCTTCAATTAAACCATGCAAGTACCAGAGAATCCTCTTAATAGTAGATAAGTGAGATTCCCTAGGATCAACTTGATAATGAGTATAGTAACACACATCATACTATATTTCTTGCTACTAGCGGTGAGAAAAAGAAGAGAACCAATTATCCCTCTGTAGAACTTGTTATCCATAGGTTTTCCGGCTTCATCTTTACTTAGGATAGTATTAGTAGCCATGGGAGTTGAAATTGGCTTCAAATGTTCCATATTAAATTTCTTCAGGAATTCTCTAGCATACTTGGCCTGACTGATGAAAATTCCATCTTCAGTCTGCTTGATTTGAATACCAAGAAAGAAATTGAGCTCTCCTATACATAGACATTTCAAACTCGCTCTTCATCTACTTGTTAAACTCCTTGCACAACTTCTCATCAATTGCTCCAAAAATGATATCATCAACATATATTTGGATTAGAAACACATCTTCCTTCTTTCGCCTGATAAACATGGTCGTATCTATTTTACCTCTTTCATAGCCTTTACTAATCAAGAAATTGGTCAGCCTCTCATACTAAGCTCTAGGAGCATGCTTCAATCCATGGAGAGCTTTCTTTACTTTGAAGACATGCTTAGGATTCTTTGGATCTTCAAAGCTTGGAGGATGGTGAACATAAACTTCTTCTTGAATGAATCCATTCAGAGATGCGCTCTTAACATCCACTTGAAATAACTTGAAGTTCATATGAGATACAAAGCATACGGGATTTGAATTGCTTCTAGCTTGGATACCGGAGCATATGTCTTATCATAATTGATTCCTTCTTGCTAATTGTAGCCTTGTGCAACAAGCCTAACTTTGTTCCTAACAATAGAGCCGTCTTTATCAAGATTGTTCTTGAAAACCCATTTTTATCTAATAATTGATTTCCCTTTTGGAACATCCTTACGCTTGAACTGATCCAGCTCCTCTTGCATTCCGATCATCCAATAATCATCTCCTTCTGCATCTTCTAACTTCTTAGGTTTGATCAATGAAATGAAGGTTGGATGACTCATCATCCTGATGAGCTGACCTTGCATCATCACTGGATTATGAACATCATCAACTATGTTATCTAACTAATGGTTACGAGGAACTCTAATTTCTCTTGGAAGACTCGGATCAACTGCTGGAGGATCGACAATGGGGTGCTGAGGTGGAGGTTGATCTTCTCCATCGTTGAAGTTGATAGAAAGATCCTCATCATCTTTAGCTTCCTTAGCTTCAGGTTCTTATGCTGGGTTGGGTAGCATAGAGAGTGGTATACTGAGTGGGTTTTCTTGCTGGGGTACTCCTTTATCTTCATCAAATGGACATCTATTTGCATTGTTAGTTTCATCAAAATCTACATGCATAGACTCCTCTAATAGGCAGGTTCTTTTGACATGTATTCAATATGCCCAACTGTTAGCTGAGTATCCCAAAAAGATACCTTCATTAGACTTAGGATCAAACTTACCTAACTGCTCCTTAGTGTTAAGAATAAATCACCTACACTAAATGATTTGAGATAACCAATCTTAGGCTTGCACCCTCGCCAAAGCTCATATGGTGTCTTCTCAAAAATTAGGTGAATTAAAACTTGATTAAGATATAATAGGCTGTGTTAACAGCTTCTCCCCAAAAGTACTTTGGTATATTGTTATCACTCAGCATGGATCGAGCCATTTCAACTATGGTTCTATTCTTCCGTTCTACAATCCCATTTTGTTAAGGCGTATAGTGAGAAGAGAAGTTGTGATCAATACCATGCGATGAATAGAATTCTTCGAAATGGAAATTCTCGAATTCACATCCATGATCACTTGGATTCTATTGATTTTATATCCTATTTCATTCACTATCCAGTTAATGAGCTTGACAAAAGATTCATAAGTCTCGTCATTACTACTCAAAAAGACTACCCAAGTGAATCTCATGAAGTCATCCACAACCACCAACGAAAATGTTTTACCACCCATGCTCATTAGTTGAACTAGGCCGAAAAGATCCAGGTGGAGGAGCTCCAAAGGTCGCTTAGTTACTCTATGATTAATTAACTTAAAAGATTTCTTAACTTGCTTACCTGGTTGGTAAGCTGAGCATAGCTTATCCTTTTCAAAGCTGATGCTGGGTAAACCCACAACTAATTACTTTTTGACTAGTTTGGATAGGATGTTCATATTTATATGACCCAACCTTCTGGTCCAAAGCCATGAATTATCCTCTTTTGATACAAGACACACATTAGTGGAGCCTGGAGATAAATCAATCATATACACATTATTGATTCGAGGAGCAAAGAGAATAATAGAATCATTCTTACAGTCAATTACTGAGCATCTTGCTGATCACTATGCCATAGATGCCCTATTGCAACACTGGAAAAATGTTACTTAAAGTGCTAAAAATGATGCAATAGTTTTTGTTGCAACACTTATTGCAAAAAAAAGTGATGGTTCTACTCTCCTTGTAATAGGTGCCTGTTGAAACACGTTTCGTAACTGTAGCAACCCACAAAAAAAGTGTTGCAACAGGTAGCTGTTGCATCACTTGTTGACCCTATTGCAACTTAATTTTTTGTGTTGCTAATAAGATTCCCGACGTCACAGTTAGCGGCCATTAATACATTAGCAACACTTTTTTGACGTAACGACAACACTATTTTTAAACACTTTATTTATAATTTGCATCACTTTTATTCAAGTTTGAAACACTTTTACCTTACACTTTATTTTTCATTTGCAACACATTTTTCATTATTTCAACATGCTTTTCATAATTGTTTGTCATGAAATCAATATTATTAATACTAATAATATAAATTGAATATATAAATAAAAAAGTATCTATATTTATATAATTTAAATAATTCTTAATACAATTCAATCTTGAAAAAAAATAAAGTAAAAAAATACATGGTATACAACTAAAACTCGTAATATCTGAATCCATATTGATAGAAGAAACATTTTCATTTCCATGAATCATCTTCATTGTATCGCTCCTTGAAAATTGTACGAATAAACAACTTGTATCGCTCCTCGAAAACTGCACAAATAAACAACTCATTTAGTTTTTTTATAAAGTACTTAAATGATATTTTGGGTTAGTTCCCAAGTAATATAAGGTGAAAAGAGCTGGCAAAACAAATGAGAATAGTGCATATATTGTGCTTGGTCTTTAGGTAACTTAAGAACAACATATTAATATATTTGTTCAATACAATTTAGTCTTTAAATCCTACTTAAGAAAAATTTTAAGTCATGCATAGCTTAGATTGAAATAAGTGATAGTCTTATCACGACCTTATGAGTAATTTCCTAGTAGAAAATAACCAAACATCAACTTTGTAGACAATTTCAACATTATTATGAAATAATTTCGAAACATCGCTATAGATAATTTCCAAACATGAGCTTATGAGTAATTTCCTAGTAAAAAAATATTTTGAAATAAAGGTCTTACTACTTACCTGTAGATATGTGCATATATATGGTTGGATCCATAACCACTGATAAGATTAAGCTCTCAATGAAATGACCTGCAATATATCCAAAGAAAAAGAGGACATTTAATAAGTAAATGAGCAATGAAATGATAAAATTCCCTACCAATTATAATAGCAAAAGATATTGATTATATATGTGTATATATATAGATATGTGTGTATATATGGTTGGATCCATAACCAGTGATAAGATTAAGCTCTCAATGAAATGACCTACAATATATCCAAAGAAAAAGAGGAAATTTAATAAGTAAATGAGCAACAAAATGATAAAATTCCAAACCAATTATAATAGCAAAAGGTATTGATTATATACTTTTAGGAGAAAATAAAATATAACAACAATTTCAAAATTTTGACACAAGATACATATGTTACCAATTAAATCTTATTGTCAACTATCCTACTGTAGCTAAGTTTGTTTGTGTTTTCCTAAAAACAACTAGCTAAAAATAATTCAAAAAATGAAACAAAAGAGTGCACATTTATTCGTCCACAAAAAAAGGAAAAATGTATAGATGATTATCAAAAGCAAATTTATCAAATGTATTTGGATTCTCTTAATTCAATTGATATATGGCTATATACTTAAATCCAATAAAATGCAAACACTACAATATAACTCTAAATTAAAGTTACTCTTAGGGACAAGGATCCCTTGACCAAAAAAGTTATAGGTTAAGAACACTAAAACAATGACAGTTAACTAATCCTCGCCGCCTCATGTTCTCAATCAAAATACTTGAATATAGTTTTTTTAGGATGGCAGCCCCCTAATGTAAAAAAGAACAAGGGCTAGCCTATGATCTTATTAAAAAAAAAGTCAGCCACCATCCAGTCTCCAGTCAATTATATATGAACTTGGGTTCAAACCCAAGCATTCAACTAGTTTCATTTACTTATCATATGCTATATGCATTTCCCTTTGTGTTTATTCTATTTTAATTTCAAGGTACAGACAAAAGAAGAGAAAATGGATATTAGTATTCTAATTTATAACATCCCAGAATGAATGCATGTATCTCAACCCAATTAAAGACAGTATATAACGTACCAGGTTGTCCCTTCCAATTACGATAGCTGCCACCTTCGATGAGTTGCTTCTGCTTCTACACTACACCGGAGAATAACAATGAAGGAGATTTTGAAGTGATTTCATAGTCTCCTTAGGGTTGGACTTGAATTGAATACTATTCATATG
The DNA here is from genome assembly GCA_949673415.1 of Euphorbia schlechtendalii. NCBI lineage: Eukaryota > Viridiplantae > Streptophyta > Magnoliopsida > Malpighiales > Euphorbiaceae > Euphorbia > Euphorbia schlechtendalii. Next base: position 1,579 of record CATIWQ010256484.1, on the reverse strand, counting down.
ACTGCTTTCAGCAGGTAGAGTAAGTCACCAACCGAACCTCCTACGTACATGATTAACCCTCTAATTTCGCACAATTAAAAATCAATCCTAAAGAACAAATTGATTTAAAGCAAAAAAAGTAGATCAAAATCATAAAACAACAGCTATGATTGCTACAATATCCAGTAATGGAGTACTCAATTCCAGTTAGTTGTCCAAACAATTATTGATTTAGTTATCAGATATACACCAAGTATCAAAGAATCATGAACTTCTCACCATTAAAGAAAAGAGACAACCAAATAAAAGAAATTAACAAAGAAATGAAATTGTATGTACATATGTTATAGAACAGGATTCCAAAACCACCTTATATATAATTTTCTTCATTATTCAAATGGAGATGGTAAGAAATGAAAAGAACTAGCGCATAGGCAATATAGATCAGACTATTTTATTTATGAACTTGCAAGTTTTATAGCGTTCGAATATTAAGATTGTCACTATACCAAATAACTTCATATTACTAGAAATGATATCCTAACATGATATAGAAAAAAAATTGCCTAATGGATTTCCTGTTCTTATAGAATAAAACACTATAGAAAAAGTAAAAGAATGCAACATGTTCATGAAGATAAAAAGAAGTCATTATTGACAATGTCATCTAAGGACAGTAAAATGACATTCAAAATGATTCACTAACATTAACAGTTTGGTATTAATAATTTTCTAAAACTAGTCGACGGCCAACGGTTTGATGATAGAAATTCCAAAAAGTTTGTAAGTCTTACATAACAATTCTCTTCAATTCAGTGAAGAAGTTATGTCCTTTCTTTGGTGATAATAGTTTTCTTCAATTCAGTGAAGAAGTTACATTATAGTCTCTTTGTTGATAAAATTGCATGACTCAAGCTCAAGAGGTAAATCAAAGTGGATTAGGATTTTGGAAAATAGAAATTTGAGTTAACTTAATAATGACACGAACATTTTTCAATAGCTTTTGGGTTGACAAGTTCAAAACCTGCATCAAATGGAAGACGGGCTTTGCTATCTCTAGTGAAATAGCGTCCTGAGCTAAAGTTTACCTGCTCACAATACCATAGCAAGTGATGAGCAAAATTCCATAATTTTCAAATTGATATGCATGGATTCGAACTTCTAACATACATAGAAAAATCACACAGATACATAGTATATGCCATAATTTGCTCCAAAAGGAGAGATAAAAATCATGGTATTGTGAAACATAGTAATTATACTAATAAGGAATTTGCGCAAGAGCTTGTTTCCCCAAATTTATACCTTCTTTACACCCTTCATTGCCTTATCTTAGGAGAATTATCATGATTCTGGGACTTATTTATAAGACCTGTCAATTATACAATTTGCATTTCAACCAAAATACCACTGACAATTAAAGGAACACACAACATTTATGGTGTGTTTGGAAACTTTCTTTTTGAAGAAAAAGAATTCAATTCAATCCATTTTCCATAAAAAATGTTATGAATAAAATGAATTGAATTTTTTTCCTTCAAAAAGAATGTTTCCAAACACACCATTAGAGTTCAAAGATTATAAGACAATCCTAGCAACT
>CATIWQ010256476.1:0-14698 GCA_949673415.1 Euphorbia schlechtendalii | reverse complement strand
TAACCTAAATTTAACGACTAATCTAATAACTTTGACGCATTAAGTATTTTTTATATGTCAAACTATTCGTAAAAATGATATAACATTATACAGTCCAGAGCAAGAATCTCAAATTAAGTAAAAAAAATGAACTTTCATTGGAACAAACTATAAAATCAAATGTACTATTATTTGGGGTTTGGGTCAGATTTTGTTGGACCATTACATTTCTTATATTAATTAATTTTGTACAGAAAAATACATATACTATACTTCCAATCATGAACGTCGGTGGCCGACGAATAGTGATTAGAAAATGTACTTTTATAAAAACTGATTTAAAGTAAATATTTTCATATGAAATTTCCTGTATAAATTATAGAATATTTATGTATTTATTTCTTTGAATATATATGGTATTTTATAGAAAAAATCATTGGTTATTTATAGGATTTTATTTTTTCCCAACAGTGGAAATGATACATAAACCTTCAATTCTTTATTTTTCATTTAATTTAGTTCAATTTAGAACACTTGTAAAGTTAAGTTGAAATAATTTACGCCAACGCATTTACTCACAAGTTGAGAAGAATAAAACCAAAATTAATCTAGATTCCAGGTATGTTTGGAAGTTGAAAGCGTTGGCCACTACTCTACCACAATTTGCCTTAGGCTCTGATTGAGAGCAAGTTTTGTAAGAATTATAAAGGAGTGGAAATGAAAGAATGGTAACATAAGGGATGGTATTTAATAGAAATATAAAAGATTGAGTAAAATTATGTTTGGGAAGAATGCATGGGTTTTGGAAGTAAAATAAGTCTAGAATATTGAAATATCTTTTGGTCAGAGAAATAATTACAAAAAATGTCAAAAGAAAAAATTATAATAAATTAAAAAAAATAGACAAAATTGAAAAATTAAACACCATCCACTTGGAATTCACCAATTTGGTGGAAACCAAAATAAGGATACTGGCAGAGAGCCAGTGGAAAGGGCTCATTTCAATTCCTCTCCTATTAGTATTCTTTCTCCTAATCACTGGATTTGAGTTACATTCCCTTACTTTACTATCAGATTCCCCCTTCCAAGCAAAACCTTAGAAAGACAAGTTCAAGAGCTCTGTACCAAGCTACCCTAATTTAGGGTCCATGTATTTTGTTTAATAATTACTTTCCAGGTTTAATTTATAAATCACAATAAATTTATTTAAAAAATCAGTTGTCATGCTAAACTTTTATAGATATCACAAAAGTTATAAAAAAAATGTATCAGTTTATTCCCTCAATGTCACGTGTCAGGTTCGAGTTAGGGAGAGAAATAAAAAATATGACATCATTGAAAAAGCAAACAAACCAAAAAATGACATGTGACATTTAAGAGCAGTTGATACATTTTTTTGCAAGTTTAGAAGGGTATCTGAGACATGAAAAATCTAAGTAGGCAAATGATTATTTTGGACAAGTTCAAAGGTGATAAACGTATTAGACCTATTTGGTAATTTTGTTGATAATTCTGTGTTAATGAGATAAAAAAATCATAACCAAACCCTTTAATATCAATTTGATTGATATATTTTATTGCACCCAAAGGATACCACATACCCCTACAATATTGATATGATATTGTTCACTTTAGACCTAAGCCCTCGTAAACTCTCATGATATTTATCCTAGAACCTCTCATTTTAAGATATTCATGTTCATTAGAGATGTGCATCACGCAAGCTGGGCCAAGCTTTGTCTGGTTTTTTATTAAAAACATCAACCCAAACCCGGTCCAAGCTCATTTTAGTACTTCGAATTTGAGTAGGGTCCAGATTAGGTTTACAAGGTCAATCTCACGTCCGGCCAGTGGACCATGAATATTTGTTATTATAAATTTTTATTAGAATAAATGGAAAAAAATTAACAAAATAGACAAAAATATGTTAAAATTTTTTATGTAATTGCATTGTTTACTTAAAATCTTTAATATTTTTTAAATTTTATTATAGCCAAATAAAAAATTTAAAAGGAAACATTAAAATCTTTAATAATTATTAATTTAATATATGATTATATAATTAATAAAATGTAAAACTTCAGAAAAGTACAACATAATTTTACTCATTTGCAAAACGCGATCTGAGAAATTTTTTTCAAAAAAGGGTATGTGGTTTCAAATAGTTTGCAAATAAAAAGATTTTCAATAGTAAAATATATCTCAATAAGGGGTTATCTTGTCTAGTTTTAATTGAAATTGTGTGGGTTGTTAAATAAAAAAATGCTATAAACGTCAGTGAATAATTTTGAAATTTTTTGAATGGTTCAAAAAAAAATTAAATTTAATTGTGATGATAAAATTTAAGTAATAATAAATTTTAAAAAAATTCCGAAGTGTACTCAAATCTTGACATATATTTTTAAATTATAAGGTTAAATTATGAGAATATTGAATTGATTAAAATATTCATGTTACATTGATATTCTGAAAAAAAAAAATTTCTCCTTTTGCCATTTTTTTGAATTCCACATATCCCTTTTGCAAAACAAAATTTCTTGAATCTTGTTTTGCAAATGAGTGAAACCATAGTGTACTTTTGAATTTACCCTAATAAAATTATTGTTTGTCGGGTTAGGTTCGGATCAGGCTTAGATATTTAGATGAATACCAAACCCAATCCACAAAATGTTAGGCTTTAGCGGGCTCGGGTAGAGCTTAATAAATATATGAGTGTACAAACCCATCATATGAGACGGGCTCAGATCAGGCCCATCGGAGCCCGACCTAGTGAACAAGTCTAATTTTCATGCTTGTAAATCAAGATCTTCATTACCTTATTAGCATTGTAAGATATTTGTTTGCACAACATTCCTCCCTTTGAACAAATTACCATCAAGCTTCCCCTCAATCAATTATCCACTTGTCCACTAACAACTATGTAACTGTTATATTGCGTTAGAGGCCATGACATTCATGGAGCACCACCGATTCCACGAATTGTTCGGTGATCAACTGGACAGGCCACCTTAATCGGTACTCCAAAGATTCATCTACATCACGCTAGCTTCAGGCATTGGTTTAAAAGGTGCTAAACGCTAGTTAAGCGGCTTGAATCTTTGGAGATCTAAGTGGGGACTAGACAGAATAGTATTTTTTATTTTTTTTTATATTTATTAATGAATTAGAATAATCAATTTAACTAAACATAAAATTTATATAATAACATTAAAAATTCATATAGAAATACTTTTTTGGGATTCAGTAACATATTTCCAATCTTTAGCAACACTTTTCTAGACCTTTAGCACCACTTTTATGGGTTTTGTCAACATTTTGCTTTTTGATCGCCCGGTTATATAAAATCGTAACGGAGTTCCAAAATACCCCACCTAGGTGACCAACTTTTAAAATACAGGCGTCGAGGCATGGCTCTGATACCACTTTTTACCCACCCGAATGATAACACATATCTCAATTTTGGTATGATATGTCCACTTGAGGTCTAAGCCATCATAATTTTGCTTTGAGTTTAACCCTAAAATATCTCATTTCAATGAAAATGTTGTCCCTACTTATAAATCAACATCTTCTCAACTTTATTGGCAATGTGAAATATTTGTTTAATTAAAAGATATCATGAAAGCAAAAACTAATTGGTGAAGAAATTTAGAAACACACACTTGACGTCTATTTGGTTTAATTGTTAATGTTAGATGTTATGATTGTTTAACCGTTACTTATAATCACCTGTTGTAACTGTTAATTTTTTTTATCTTTTCAATGGTTAAAACCAAATTGTAATTAAATAGTATTTAAATTGCATTGATGCGTGTGCATATATTTATAACATCAACAAATATTAACTTACATTGAGATTAAGACATATATACTAGATTTTACCAATAACTAATTGACAACTACGTTTCAAACAAAGAACTCCAATAAATAATTGACTTGATGTGTTCCAAGACATTGATTCATTCTCTGCAATGGAAGCAATTGAAGTAAATTAAAGAAAACCATCAATGAAAAGCTCGAGCAAACAACTTATTATCTTATTCAATATAATCATTATAAAAAGAATTAGTAAACAGTATCTTATTATATCCGATATTTTACTAATCATCAAAAATTCTGAAATTTTAATTTAACAACTAAAATCTTCAAGGCATTTCTGGTGACTTTGTCTTCTTTTAATACATGTTGAATTAGTAACTCAATTTTGAAAATTAAATTTGGCTTAAATGTCAAATCACTTGTTTATTTTAAGTTATGTTTTCTACAAGTCTAAATGATATTTTTATAATTTCATAAAATCTTTTCTTATATAAATTTTTTAAAGAAAGCAATGTTCACATCATTTGATTTTTCGTGATCCAAAAATTACCGGAAATTATTCCATCAATACATAGTTAACTATTGAGTTACTCTCATTACTAAACGATGTGTTATTTTAACACCAATATCACGTATATTTACCCCAAATTACGAGCCTCGCTGATTTTAAACACACCTAATTAGAAGCAGTATTTATTGTCTCTCTTCTAAGAAATTATAGGATTAGCCCATAGACATAGTTGACTTGGGAAAAATACATAGCTCAAGTTACAAAAAGATTAACGAACGAACACACAATAATAATAATAATAATAATAATAATAATAATAATAATAATAATAATAATAATAATAATAATAATAATAATAATGATAATAATAATCTTTTTTTCGAGTTTAATTATATTGTGTTTTCAATGATTAATTATCCATTTTAGATGTCTGAATTAAGACATCTGCCAGAGTCAATTGGAACAATTATAGGGTAACAACAAAACCGCAAATGACAGCCTATCACTCAATTTTTTAATATTCTTACTTCTTATTTTCAATATTATTCAAAATATGATATAATTTTTTTTCTATTGATTGTTGGGTTATCATTTGATTCCCGAGTGTTAATTTTGTTTCAGGAATTTATACTAATATTGATGAAGTGATGTTAATTTCATCCGGCATCAGCTTTAATATGACATTAAAGTCAAGTGGATGACGTTGCAGGTCCGGATCCAATGATAATTTATATTCTATAAGATTTGGTTTAGAACACTATGTTAGAAATTCAGATGACTTATCAATATAGAGTAAAATGTTGTTGATTTAAATAGTTAAAAGATTTATTATCTTCGGGCGGAATTCAAAATTTTGACAATTAAAACAACGTCAATAGTTAGTTTATTTTAGGATTAGGTGACATATAGAATAAACAAGATCCCAAATATTGGAGATATTAGAAGTGAAATCTCAAGTTAGGTGATGGGAGATGCCAACCTTAATCGAAATCAGAAAGCAAATGAAGGGACATAATGAGTAGCTGTGATAAAGTCAAACTACAGGTCAGAAGAGAACTGAAAATCAAATATTGTGCTAGGACGTGAATTGGAAATATAGAGAAAAAGAAGAAAATCATGAAAATTTGAGCGACAAATTAAAATGTAATTGATGCTTAAACATCAATTGAGTAATAGAATGATATTAAATTAATAAGTCATTAAGTGTATTTGTGATTAATTAAATAGATAATTTTCAAGATTTTGAATGCCACATCATCTCGGAAAGAATGAGTAAATTATAAATTATAGATTTGTTTTCCAATTAAAAATCTATTTATGTTCATGTATGAAGAAACATTTTAGAATAGACTAATTATTAAAGATGCTTTCATATTCTGCTGTTAAGTTTGCATTAAGAGGTTAAAATTAGAATTTGATTAATTTTCAAACTTGAAATTAAACACTTTTAGTAATCTTTGAAGAAGTGCAAACTCCAGACTCAAATTTAAGTTCTTATATTGACAAATTATAACTCGTAATATTCATTTTCTTCAACCGCGCAACTGAAGTTAGTCTGCGAAAACTTTGAATCTAAGCAAAATTATTTAGTTTAAAACCATTTCTTCAATAATCATCCATACTAACAATAAAAAATACATAATTCTATTTAGCAAAAAAAAATATATAATTCTATATTGAAAAATAATGAACATACAGTTCTCCTAACAACTACCTTGAAGATATGAAATCAAACAAAAGTAATCCAAATTCTTGATTTTTTACAATTTTTTCTGCATTATTCTCCCATATTCTCTTATTCCCTACATGGCATTTTTTTTGCATTTTCTGCTTTATATATTATATATTTAATGCCTAATCTGGACCTCTTTAAATTTATTCTTAAATACTTATTTCAACTTTTGAAAATTTTAAATAATCCCCTGAACTTGTAAAAAATTTTCAAAAAATCAATTGAACTTACAAAAAACGAACCAATTTACCACCTCAATGTCACGTCTTTGAAAAGTCAAACCAACCAAAATCCGATAGATAACATTTAGAAGATATACGAGTTCACTTTTACAAGTTCAGGAGAAAAATGAATGTTTGAGAACAAGTTATAGGAGTATTGATTATTCGTGCTATATTTAATTCATATGAACTTAGATAAACTTTCTCTTTTCTTGTATAAAATTAATTTACTGAACAAATTCTAACTTCTAACATAATACAAAATATGCATATACATCCATTATCTATACATTACCAGCTAGGATTCAAATATTTTAGCTACTGTATTTATTAATTATGTGATAAAAAAATGTTTTAAATTAGTATTGATGAAATACGATACTCTAATATCCAATCAAATTTGAGTTGTCATATTTAAATTAGAATCATTCGTGAAAAATATCTATTAAGTCTCATATTCAAAATAGCTTTCCTTTCTAAATAAAATATTCAAATCTAAGTGTACGGATAAACCCTAATCGCACTCCTTCTCTCTTGACTTTGCATGTTTTTCTTTTTCAGTTGAAATGATATGCAATTGTTATTTTTTTAGTTTTCACAACGGAATCGACTTCTTTTATCATGGATCCGATGCTAGCCATCTCAATCTTGATAATTTTATCATTGGGTTGGACTCCATCAATCTTTAGACATGACATTTGTTGATCTTCACAATAATCACCTAGATCTATCCCCTTTAAGCAGTCGTTTTAAATCTGTAACAACGATTGATGTTCTGGCGCATGCAAGAACTCTTATGGTTATGAATAAAAAACAATTATTGACAGGGATGGTTTCATGTGACCATCAATGGGGTCCATGGAACCCACAAAATTTTAAAAAATAGCGTTATTTTATATATATTAAATATATGGACACCATAAAAATATGTAACCGGACCCCTCACATTGATTAATTTTTTACTATACTCTATGAATTATCTTTCCCGTTCACTGAATTCTAATTCTTTACTTGTAGAGTAAAAGAACTATGCATAATTTTTTTTTCTTAATGCCATTAAAATAAATATTTTATATACATATATTTAGAAATAAAAGTTATGTATACATTAAACTTGATTTAGGGTGTTGTTGTATAAGTTAATGTCTTTTTAGTACTATTGATCTATTAAAATTGTCTCACTACGCCATAGATGGCTTGTCGTAACCAGAATGGCTGGTGTTGCATTGAATTGTTACGATTTTTAAAGAAAAAAATGATTTTTGAAGCACATTTTGAAAACCGTTGCAATAGATATTTTTGTTGATCAAATACACAGTCATCGCAACACTTTTAATCTAATAGTTGCGAAAAATATAATGAATAGTAAAAAAGCAAGCGGCGGGAATTCTCCCACTTAATATTGGACGGAAATATGTAATAAAAAAATTAAAAAATAAAGTAATTACCAACTAAAATTTCACATATAAATAGCATTTCTCTCTTCTCCTCTTCATTTCTTCCTCTACTGAGTTCTAAATATCCCCAAATTTCAAATCCCTACCTCACCATTTTATCTCTTCTTCTTCATCCAATTCTTGTAATTTGCGAAATTGAAATCCACACTTTGTACCTGCTGTAGCATTTCGTCTCTTCTAACATCCTTGTTGCCCATTCTTCTCAATTTACCTTTAATTCTCTAATATCCTTGGTGACTTAGCATGATTTATGTTTGTTGTGTGTAGAAACATTGGGTTGAAATCGAAGCAGAACAATTCCTCCATAACCAAACAACCGCTTTCTCTGAATCTTCTGGTATTTTCATTTTCATTCTTCTCTTTCATTACTTCCTTTGTTTACAATCCCACCGGAAAATTTGATTTTCATTTGTTCAAATTTTTTATGCATTTTATGCTTTTTTTCATTATAAAGCTTTCGTATCTGCTTTATTTCTTTGTCGGTGAAGAATCTTCTATTTGTGCTTTGGAATTTTATAATTTCAGCTATGAATTTTTTTATGAACGTAGCTATGCATTTTGAAGTACTCATTGACTGTGTTAATTTGTAATTAATTTGGCCTTGTTATTTTTCCTTTTGAATTTTTTCATTTTTGAATTGTAAGAGCAGCCTAACATCAGTTAGCTAATCGTGAACCAAAGTTCTAATTATAATCAAACTTAGAGATTTTATTAATCATAATTTATTCAGTGGGTGAGTTTTAGGTTCTTTTTGCAGTTTTTACTAGTGTTTTCGAAATTTTCTGTCATATTTTGAACATTGATTTCACCATCAAATATTAATTTATGCTTTCTTTGTAATATATTCTTACATCTTTTTCTTGACAAGTGATCAATAGCTCGTATTCTCAGTCTGCATTTGGTTTAACCTCTTAACTTCTTTCTTCTCCGTTTATAAACTACTTATTTTTCTTTCATTGCAATGGTAATAATGATTGTCACACTTAATGGCAAAAGGATATATTTTGAATGATCTAATAGAGGGGCCATTAATACTTTATAATTTCAAATGGAATATTGCTTTCATTTTGAAGTGTTTTTTATGACTGAAGCACGGAGTTATGTAGTCCTCTTCAAAGATATATGAAAAGCAAAAAGAAGTTACAAAATGAGAACTTAATTTTTATACTTTAAAAATTCATTTTTATCAAGTGATTGTTAAAAATTAGTGTACTATATAACTATCTCGTCTGCAATATGTGCTTTGGAGTGCTCAATTCAATATTGCTGCTCTGTGCATTACTGAATCTGTTAACGAGAGGTAGAATTTGGTGCCCTTGCCTTGCTGGCATGTTTGGAACATGCTTCCCTACTTAATAGATATTGATAATGAATTGGATTCTGTGTATACTGGTGCATACGTTCAAGACTGACACATCTTAGCAGAAACACATTGCAAAGCAACAGCTATTTAGTTGTCATGTAAAAAATCGGTGAATATCTGCTTTTTATCATGTGAAGTAATTTAGTTTTGAGACTTGAATAAATTATCGGTATGAAGTTTGGAACTGTAACAAATTTGTATATCAAATATATTTCTTTTTACAGTTGGTAGTTGATGGTTGGGGTTTTTTTTTGTCATAGTCCATCTTTGTGCAAGCTGAAATTATAGACTGACTATCAGAGGCTTATGAGATTATACATATAACAACCACCTATGATTATCTTCTGAAAATATGTGATTTATGAATAGTATATTGTGGATTTAACATATTGTGTACTCACAGTTACTGTATTATTATTATTAGGCCAACAACCCAACAGACAATATGCTTATAATTGACTGACAATAGTTGCATGAAGGCTTGTGAGAATTTAAGTGTGGCTGATCTTAAAAAGCTGGTGAGTATTTGAAAACTAGAATTAAACAAGCCTTGCTTCACTGCCTTTTCTATGTTCTATTATGGCTTTTGGGTTGAAAATAAATTTTAAATTCAACAGGTTGATGAAGCTGCAATGGCTGCTTTAATCGAGGCGGGCAGTAGCTTATCGGGAGAAAGTCCAAAGACAATCGAGGCAACTCATTTTGAGGAAGCACTCAATAAAATTTTCCCATCTACTTCAATGAAGGTATGTTGGAACAAATACAGTATTACAAGGTTTGGTCAGAGAGCTTTGAACGTGCATGAGAGTAATTCTTCAAATTGTTTGTGTTGGGATTTGTTGATCTCTATTCATGCTCTTGAACAGAAATTTTGTAGGTAGAAAACCCTAATCTATGTGAATTTATTCATTTTTATTTACATGCAAATGTTAAAGTTTTTTTTAAGTGCTGAGATGCTTAAACAGTTTGTTTTGAAGGCGATCACAAATTTGATTAAATTTTTTATCTTGTATTTCAGATTTTAACTTGTATATTAATCAACCATTAATGTTTGTAAAGAATTATTAGGCCGAGAGGAGGAATCAATACGTGGCTGAATTGGCACCTTTCAGTTTTATCTTCATTTTTCTATTAAATACAACTCCTTTAGCACCTCTTTTTCACCATCACACTTTAGTTCAATGAATGACATAGTGACCTATAACTCTACAGCTGCATGTTTATTAAGAACTAGTTATACAAGTTACAGTGCTTTTGTTTAATCTTTTTTTACTGTTGTAGTTTTGTTATATTTTTTTTATATGTTACTTGACTATATTTTTCAGTTCCTCAGTCTCATACTCTCACTTATGAAACAATACTTATTATGGCACATGTAAATAGCATACACCAAGTTAGAGAAAATCATTGACCAACATAAATTTGTTTGCTAGTAGATTGATATCTTACTGGGAAAGACCGAAAAGTTTGACGAGTTGATGGCCGTATCAGCTGAAGAACAGTTAGAGAGTGAGGAGAATAGTTAAAGTTTGAGAAAGAAGGTGATAGAAAGAGAAGTCTATACAAATTATATTGAATGAAGAATGGTGGATCAAAAATGTAAATTGGAAACACTATATACTTTTATATACTTTTAGTAGTGTTGTTTTTAGTTTGTATAGAATTATGTATTTTTTAGTTCTTGTTTGAATTTGTATACAATCAAATATTATGCATTATGAATTATATAAAAAAATAAATTTCTTTTTTTTTTTATTTATGGCATCAATTAAGTTTTTACAAATGTGTTGCAATAAGAGTAAAAAGTGTTTCAAATATGACATAAGTGTTTTTCAATAAGTGTTGTGAAAACTGGACATGGTGTTGCAAATATGCTAAAAGTGTTATAAGAAAAGTGTTACGAATAAATAACAAAAGTGTAACAAAAAAAAACTAACGGGCATTAACCTTGATGGCGATGGATATTTTTTGCAACACAAGAGAAGTCGTTGCAAAAACTAAAAAAGTGTTGCGAAAAGTCACTTGTTGCAACATATTTCTTAGTGTTGCGAAAAAAATAAATGTGTTTCAAAAATGACTTTTCGCAAGGGAATCATCACCAACGACTTTTTTCACGGAAAAGTGTTGCAACAAGTGCTCTCGCAACACTTTTGGCACTTTAAGCAACATTTTTCGTTGTTGCGACAGGCCGTCTATGACGTAGTATCTCTAACATGTTTAATTTGTTTATCAATTTAATGGATGAACTATAAAATTTTAGTATATTAAGTGTTCATCCAATGATTTAAACAAAATGAAATAACAATTCCTAGACGATGAACATGTTTCACTAATCATGCACTTATATATCATTGACCAATTAATGATCCCTTAAATTGCCAAACTATAATTGAATACATAAGACACTCAAAGACAATATCAATAGTTCAAACAATAAAAGACATTCAAGTTATAGATCACAAAATAATTAAGTCGCTAGTAATTGGAACCAGTAGTTGAAAATGTCTGAATTCGTCACTGTTCATTGAGATTAAAGAAAACATAGATTACTAAGTTTAGTGTAGTTTTTATTATTTAGTATGTCTTATCATATGATATGTTTGTACTCTATAAAAGCAAGTTTAGTCTGTTTGTGATTTGTTATGTTTTTTCTGGAGTTTTAATATCGGTTTTATGTTTGTAGTAGTTTCTGAGTAGTCTATTTTAACCATTTGTGAGTCATGCTGTACAGGTGTTAGCTAGAGCAGCTAATTCTTCGACATGTAGGGGCATTTAGCTTCATATTTATCCATCTTTGATTAGAGCTATAATTGATTTTGATATGATATAATAGAAAATATTCTTCAGTACAAAAGAGTAATTAATTCTCCTTGACTACTTCTTACAAAAAAAATAATTTTAACAAATCTTATTAGTAACGTATATTAGTATAAATTTGTTAATTTAATAATAAGTGTAGAGAATTCATGGGCCTAAAGAGTACTGAGTTTGATAGCTTGAATGAGAATACAAGTGGGGATGATCTCATCTAACACAAAATCAATTGGCTATGTTAATTTTCGTCACTTATATATCACTCTTTAGTATCGTTTATTTTCAATGTAGGATAACTCTACATCTCCAACACTCCCCCTCAAATGAATTGGGTTGGATCAGTTGTCACTTAGAAAACATACATTGGCCTATCTCCTCGGATGCTCAAGGTCAACAATGAGTCTAGTTTTGTTTTGCTTACCAAAATTCCACTAGGACTTTAAACTCGAACACAAGATCTTTCCAGCTGTCATGTCTTCATTTGCTCTGATACCATGTAGAAAATCCATGGGTCTAGACAGTGTTGAACTTAATAGCTTGAGTGAGTACACAATTGAGGTTGATCTCATTTAATACAAAACCAATTGAATTGTGTTAATAAATCTTCACCACTTACATATCACTTTTTAATATTGTTCATTTTTTATGTCTCTACATCTCTAACAATAAGGTGTTCCATTAACAAATATATTTGCCAACCTTTTATTGTTATTTCACTTTAAACCATAATTGCACATATTTAGTAATGATTATTAAACAATTGTTATGTTTAGCTGTTTAAAAAGATAAAATAATTAGCAATATAAAAAAAATCATTAGCAAACAACAACAATAACTTCAAATGGGTTTATTATAGTTGTTTTTACCATATTGTTATTAAACTGACCTTTAATCCTATAAACTAGTCACATGAAAAACCTCAGTATAATTACAAAATATAAACATGTAACAATTTGCTTACGGTGTAACTGGTGTTGTCTTCCTAGATGAATTAAGAATTAATAATTGAGAGATTATTTATATAAAAAAATAATAATTGAGAGATGGGAAATGAATAATTAAATAAATAAATAGATTTTATAGAGCAAAGAAAGGTTATTTTAAAATATAGCATTGTACAATTAAACAAAGGTGATGAGTATCATAATTACTTGTAATACTAATAATTAAATTCAGAATCTTTCCTCATTCAAAATTCAGATAATACACGTTAATTTTTCCTCGTAAAGGACAATTGCATTATTACAATTGTCATTTTCAAATACATCGAGTACCGTAAGTTTACTTCCTTTTATATTATTTTGGCTTTAGCCCAGTACATGTAATTATAGCACTTACAAACTGCTGAAAAATTTGACATTTTTGACAAATATATTTTAAGCTTTATTATAATGTGGATAAGTTGCGATTTGAATAGTTTGGGATATTTCATTGCATTATTTCGTATATAATGCGTAAATGAAGGATTAAAAGTAGATGAAAAATTATTATTTGGAAAATAAAGTCATAACATAGAAGCGAATGCCAATCAAATTAGAATAACTAATTAGTTAATTACGAAAACTTAAAAAAAAATCTTGAATTTCGAAAAATTACTCAAAACAAACAATTAAATAGAAGAATAAATATTTGCTAAAAATATGTATATAGAAAGAACCTAGTTATTTGATTAAATATTATTATTTTGAAGAAAGAACAAGCTAAGGAAATTAAGTTTTCACTCCATAGAAGAAAGAAGCATAAAAATACATAAATAGAGAAGGTGCTATCAATTATTTAATGCAAATTACTAAAGTTATTTATATTCACTAATTAAAGACGTTTCTTCTTTAATAAGAATTTTTCCATTTGTAATATAGTGAGACTAATTTGTATTAAGAATCTCAGGGTAGACTTAGTTTAAAATAGGTATTGCCTTATAATTAATTCCAACTAAAAAGGTCCTAAACATTAATTTCAACCCAAAAATATAAAATCTCCTATTACTCTCTTAAAGTAATTAAATTAAAGTTGCATTTCCAAAAAAAATCTAATTAAATAAAATAAGTTAAGTTGTGGCGAAGCTCTTAGAATATCTTAATAGACTCCACGATAATTTATCATTTGGAATATATTTATATTGATGAGATGATAAAATAGATAAGATATTTAAAAGAGAAGAAAAAACAAATTTTCTATTTAAATGTGAATTGTATTTTCAAAATATAAATAATATCAAAATCATTATTTATTAAATCTTTCTCACACCATTAAAATATTACATAATTAATAATGCAGCCTTTTATTTGATTAATTCTTAGAAGTTTTAATAGATAATGTCCAATAACCCCAATGGCGTGGTCTATTAGTAGGGACAAGTCTATTCTTAAGACATGAATCAAATCTTGGAATGTATCGAGCAATCTTAAATCTTTGATTCAGTGATTGTACCTTTTGATGTACTCACTAATTGGCGATTATGGATTCTTCTGAATGTAAACATGATTTAAATGTGCCACCCATAGTTGAGACTCATTCAGGATCACCTCGTGGTGAAAAAAAAAGAAGACAATGTCTAATGTTAAATGTGACACATCATATAGAAAAGCAATGATAGAAAATCTAGTGTGCAGTTTTTTTGTAATTGATTGTCTATTTTAATTTATGTGACAATTGAAATAATAGAATGAACAATCTCATAAAGATGCTCTTAACGAAACGGCTAGAACAAAATTTATGACTTTTATAAATCTCAGGTATGAACCACATAAGGAGTAAATTGAAAATTATCTTTTTTATTAAACTAATTAATTTTGAATTTAT
>CATIWQ010256470.1:0-23455 GCA_949673415.1 Euphorbia schlechtendalii | reverse complement strand
TTAGCCCAAAGCCCACTTAATTGGCCCTGATTCAGTATTCGGGTGAGCTATATAAGCTGGTTTTAAGGTTTAGGGTTATCATTTTGTTTCGCCTCTTCTCCTCTGCATCTTCTTGCTGCCTTTGGCGATTCCTGGCGATTTGTTATCTATCGTCTGATTCTCTCATCTCCTTTCATCTCTGATGTGCGGTTATGATGATATCTGCTTGCAAGTTGCTGGCGAGTTTGTTAGGCCGTTTGCGCTTACGTCACTGGATTTGGGTTATATATTCAGCTCTTGTCTTGGTTAGTAATATGCGTTTTTGTTATCTTTTGAGCTTGTACTCTGTTTGTTTTAGAGTATTCTATTTTCTGTCTAAGCTTAGAGTTAGGGTTTTATACTCGTTTAAAAAAAACTCTTGTGTATTCTTTTCTTCTTGGCTTTCTCAACAATCAATAAAGCAACTCCCTTAGATCCTTGGATTAATCCTTCAAAAGATTGGCATATTAAAACCAATCGGGATGAACCAAGTAAAATTGATTGTGTACTGTGTGTGAATGTTTACTGATTCGTTTATCTTGCGCTACACTAATAGTGAATATTATAGCCCATGATGTTAATATGTCCACTATTGTTCCATTTAACAATATTTGATTTGATCTTCGACAAAACAATACTAGTTATGTCAGCATCAAGGTATGAGGTTCACTTCTATTAATTGAAGTTCTATTTCAACAAATTCAACGTATGTAATTCCAAGGGCTAAACTCGTTTTTAGGGATATTTTTTTTTTTGTTTCTCCCATGTGTGGTTGAAACAGGTACAAGGATGATATTTGTGATCGTGTGTGGGACATTAATGATCATGGGTGGGATGCTATGAACCCACTTCGGATATTGAGATAGATAACAGCAGTGATAATACTGATTTTCAGAAAAATCCCCTTCAAATTTGGACGAGTGCCGCCCAGCCGAAAGGTCAGGCCAGACAATTTCGCGTTACTAATGCTTTTGAGCAGCACTTTTATGGAGTTGTTACTCTTCGATACTTGAAGCCACTTAGTACGTGTGCATCATTTTCTAGTAAAATCTCTTCAAATTTCTACACTTTTCGGGGTTCTTGCTCTGTGCAGAATATTCCCATTACTACTGTTAGTTCACAGTTTCATTCATTTAAATATCATGTGTTCTAACAAATTGATCCAATTTTCCGGATGCCAAACCCTGGTGAAATGGATAAGGGATTTGTTATACTTGTTCATGAGGAAAATTTTATTATGCAACAGTACATTATGCTAGTCTAGGAAATGGGATAGCCGATTTTGTTATATTTGTTCATGAGGAAATTTTGAAAACAATGTAAATTCGCTACCCCTTGTATTAGAAAAACTGATAAATAAAAAATATTTGATAACGGCTCTAAACTTAATTAAAAGCATACAAACTCATTCAGAAGCAAATAATGTTAAACAGAAATCAACAAATGTATAATGTATGACTATGACTACTAAAACAACAGAAACAAAATTTACTTAAGCTGAGCCCAGTTATTTACCACTTTGAATACCTTTAAACCATGAATCGAAACTAGAAAGACTAGAAAGCAAAAGATGTCATTTTTTTGGTTTCCGTTGGGCTGAAATCTGCCACAAAACTCCAATGTACTGAATCCTAATGTGGAATGTAGTGGTAAGAGAGTCTGGTCTAGACTTATCAGATAATGATGCTAGAATTCAGTCTTTTGGATTTGGAAATCAGAATCCGAATGTGGATTGTATTCTTGATTCGAATTACTACAGGGAAATGTTTGGTTGTACATAGATATTTTCTTCTCAAATGGCTTTGCTGTTGCTTGTTACTTTTTGGTCTAGAATTGGCAAAACCAGTTGTAAGAGTTCAGTCAATTGTTGTTTGATGCCGGAAATTTTTTTTACCGAAGTTACCAAATGGGCACTATATATTCTTCATATCTAATTTTTTTGTTTGCAGAAGTGAACATTAGGATTTTTTTTGTAGCCTGGAAGATTTTGTCAGGATCCTGTTTAATTAATGAGAATCTTATATTCATAAGGCAGGATTTGTTTGGATTTGTTAATTTTATCACGCAATGAACAAGAAACATGGGGGAAAGAGACATTGTAAGATTTGGTTAGATTTTCTTAGATGTTTATGTTCCTTTGCAATTAACAATACAAGTTCTTTAAAATGGCAAATTAGAGTTAGATTCTCTAGTGCCTGCAGTCAACAATTGAAGCAACAAACTCATCAATTCAAACTAAAAAAATAACAATATTTATATCTTGTTTGTTTCGGTTTGATTGAGCAATTTTTATTGGGTCATATAAGTAAATCAGGTAAGCTATGTATGTAAAGGTCATGCTATTTTTGGACTGAAAACTGTGTAAAATAAACTAAACAAGCATATAGACCTGTTCGCGGGCCGGGCTACCCGCCCGGCTCTGCTCGAGCCCGCTTCAACGGGCAGGGTTTGGACAATCGTTTTTTAAAAAAACCCAGCCCGAGCCCGTCGAAGCCCGAAGATTTATGGGCCGGGCTTGGTTTTTATATAAATACCCAAGCCCGGCCCGACGAATAATTTTATTTATTTATTATATATTTATATATTTATACATTAAATTTATAATTATTTTAAGTTCCTATATTTTATCCTATTAAATTTGTATACTTGATTACAATAAATGTTACTAAATATTAAAGATTTCAAGTAAACAATGCAATTATATTACAAATTTAAACATATTTTGATCTACTTTATTTTTTTTAACTTAGTTTAATAAAAAAATTTATAACAAAAAAAATATTCACGGGGTTGGGCCGGGCTTGGGAATGACCTTGTAAACCCGGCCCGAGCCCGAAGTTCTAAAGTATGGGCTTGGGTTAGCGTTTTTTGTAAAAAAAACTCGCCAAGCCCAGCCCTCCCGATGAACAGATCTACTTTTAAATGTTTTGACTTTTGAGAGCAAAAACTATTTCTTCATTTTTGTGAAATAAAATGATATACATTTTTTTCCATTATCATTATTTTGATATTATAAACTGATTATAGTCGAGGGACAGTGTTAATGAGTTGAACCGGTACTAAATCTATCTATGCTTGGCCTGAATTGTAAATGTTGAAGATTGAGGCAAGCCGAGCCGAACTCGGTTTTTTTAAGTCAAGCTCGTGAGAGGGCTTTGCTTAAACTTGCGATCTTGCGAATCTGAAACAGTATTTTACATGCAAGCTTTCAAATTAATCATTTTTTTAAGGAATGAGGTGGTATTTTACCAAGATTGTTAAGTGTGGGGTTTGAACCTCGTACTTTTTAAATTTTTCAAAGATGATGATTACTAGTATAGAGTTTAACGGTTTCAAATCAATTACTCCCTCCATCTACTAAATATTGTCATTTTAGAGGGATTTTGATGTCTCTTTTTTATTGTCATTTTGTATTTTCAATGTGTTTTTTCTCTAAGTTTTCCATTCAGACCCCTAATAATTTGTTCAACTTTCAAGATAACTATATTTTAATCTCCAATAAGAAGATGAGAAGATTATATGAATCAATATTTAAATATATTAATGAAGTCTTGAAAATAGAGCATCATATTTATGAAATGGTAAATTAATAAATCACCTCATTCGATTAATTGTTATTATAAAAACTGTGAATTAATTAAAATGGTAATATTTAATAGACGGAGGGAGTATTTAAAACTAGTTTTAACTCCGTAACGTCTCAAATCAATTTGCTCGCAAATAATAGGTAGACATTAAATATATATTTTATTTTTTGAAGAAATTTAATTCGAATATAACACGTATACTTGAGTAGGCCGAATGAAAAAAAAATGCCAACGAACTTGAAAAGTCCGAAGGGTGGCGGGAGAAAAACCCTAAGTCTGCCTCATGCAATGTTTGTTTATTCAATATTTTACTCACAAAATCCAAACAATTTCTCGATTCCTACGCTCAAATTCCTCCTTTTTGATAAGCTTCAGTGTTATCCATTATCCTTTCTTTCCCCTTCCTTCTTCCATGGCTTCTCACTTCTCTCTCTATTCCCCCTTTCATATTTCCTTCCTGTAAGTACGCTTTACTTTTTCACTTCTTTCTGCGTTTCTTACTTTCTTATCATTTTTTACTCAAACAAACTTTGCTGGGCTGAGATCACTTGTTTCAGCTTAGATTTCAATTCTTTTGGTAACTGATTCGAAAATGCAACTTAAGAAAATTTCGGTTATTGTGATTGTGTTTTCCGCTTTGCATTTAGGGATTGGGGGGGCAAGTAGTTGCAGAGAACAGCTATTTCTTTCGGATCTAAAACATTAATTTGAGTTAACGCTTCTGGAATGATTGTGTTTTTTATTTTTTTGAATTTTTAATGGATTTATGTAAGTATTGAATAATGTTGGTTGTTGCAAACTCAAATGATTGACATTTGAAAAATTGAAGAGCGTAGAATGTATAAAACTAAAACCAGTTTCTGTTGCTTGACGATACAAGAAGATGTTATACTAGTAGATTACATAGATAAATATCCCTGTTTTTCCGCTCTTAATTGAGAAGAACTGTAAGGACCGTAAGCTGACTAAAACATTCCAAAGTGAGTGTCTTGTAAATGAGTTTGTCTAGTTATTGCCATCATTTTGATTTGTTGTTCTTCTGATGTTACAGCAAGTCTTTTGGATCAAAAATCAGAAGGATCAAGGGTGATCCACCTAAGTTGTTGAAGTTAGACAAGGAGGAACTTGGACATTTTCTCCACTCAAAGAACAGTGCTTCGCTTCAACTTATGTTTACAAATTACACTTCTTCACATCGTGTTTCTTTGAGAGCAATTCCATCTGCAGCCTCACATTCAGAAGAAGAAACTAATGGTGGGAGTATTCCCACGGCTGAGAATGATGAAATGGAGTTCAATCGAGTTAATTGTCTTGTGCGGGTCTTGCATGAATCTGCTGCAAGTTTCTCCCAATCTGTTCAGTCACTTCAACTGGCAGGAAGTAATGCAGAACTTGCAATGGCCTGGAATGGGAAGGATGTCCATGAATGGCACAGAAATATCGCTTACCAGGTATTTTGAAGGATGTTCATTTCATTCACATGTTTCTAGTCCTATTTTTGCTTTTCCTTACCAACAATGACAGGGTTAGGTGAGTGGAGGTGGAAGTGGAATAATATTTATGAATCATTAGAACACATGGAAATTTGGAACAAGACTCATTGACTATTATATTATGGATCTCCAGGTTGCTGTGTATGCTTTGTTAAAAATGGCAATTGAAGTTGAGGTTTTGCTTTCTTTTGACCGCCAGAACAATGCATCCCCGGTTAAAGATATGTGAGTGATCTGATTTCATTGATTTGGATATCTGCATCTAATAAATAAGTGTAACACCTCATAGATAAAAAAAAATAGTAATGTTTTTGTTTGTTCATTACTTTAGCTTGACCCCGGAAATAAACATGCTGGGAGAGTACATTGAAAGCGAATTGAATCTGAAGCATGTGGAATTGGTACAGTGGTTTAGGGAGGTACAATTTCCTCGTATATCTGGGTTTTTCATTCCCTTACTGAAGAAGTGGTCCATGGAATATGCTGGAAGGTTTGTTCTGTGGCTGCTTTTTGCTTAATGCAGTTCTTATATTATTATTGAGTTGTGAATTTAGCACCTAGATACATGCATTCAGTGGTGTAGCAGGAGTTATAGTAGCAATAAGCTGCTGTGCTGCAGTCGCAAAGCTGGGATCTGGAAGAATTTCTTTTCCTATGTGTACATTGTCTATTGAGGATGTGCTAATAGAGCTGATGGATCTTTCACATAGTCTCGTTGAAGTAAATAAATTGCACCAATTAGCAACTGAGGCAGGATTTGAACATGACTTCCTATATCATTTCGGAGGAAAGGTTTTTCCTTGCAATGAAATTGAAGAGCTCGAATTCTGGATTGGCCTGGCTCTGCAAAAGCTCTCAGTAGCATTCTTCAATGAAAGCGTGGCTGTCAGACCGGAAAATAGTCTTCACCAGGTCAACTCACTGCTTCTTTAAAAATTTCTTGACCCATTTTTTTTTGGAGACGTGGAATTATCTAGAGAACTGATTGCTCATCCCCTGGAGACCGGTTTTAACTTTTAATACAAATTTTTTTGCTAAATCCAAATCCTAATGTGATTTGTAGAAATTTCTCTACATCATAAAGTAGATCATCATTCTTTAATTGTTTCAGCAATGGATTACAAATTATAACAGTTTCAGGCGGATAGTTTGGCAACTCTTGGACTGTTTGCTTATTTAGGAAGAGAGACAAGATTGTTCTTGTCGAAGATGGGTGTCAGGGATCTTGACGAGCTAGTCAAAGATTTCCTCAAGTAACTTTCCACTTCTGTGTTTGATTGGTATATTTTTCAATGTAGAATTCTCATATTATGTGAAATGATTTGTGTGTCAGCTATTTGGAGTGTGGAATCCTATTTTCTTACCCTGAACTTGGATCTGTATCAGCATATGAATGTTTCATGGAGGTCAGTGTGTCCTGTCATGATTTTGTTGGAAATGAATTGTACGATGTGTCCTGAAGCAGAATCCATCCTTGTAGATAGTAACAGATGAAATCGGATGGCTTGATTTTTATGGTGGTTGTTTTCCTTTGTGCAAGCAAGAAAGGAAAAGGTCAAAGCACTATCCAATTCAAGCAGAGAAAGATATTATATTGTCCACAGTATTTACTGTTTGCTATGACACGTTCTCTGGCTTCGCTCACTTCATTCGATCCGCTCAACAACCCGTAAAATCAGAATCACTAGAATTTTTGCTGCGAAGGTTGTGAATATCGTCTTATCTCCAGCTTAGCTTTTTTGTTCATCTTTTTTCATCCGCGGCAGTGCCAATTTATTTTACAAAATTCTGCACTCAATTATTTTCAGCCAGAGTCTATTGACTGTGTGTCTTGAAGATTACCAGGCAGTATATGCTAGATCTTGGTGATGCTATCTCTTCTGAATTCAATATTATTTAAATATTTAACTTCGAAGCAATTTTTCACAATAACTTGAATTTTGTTGTTTAAATTTTAGTGAATCGCAGAAGATTGCCGAAGCTGGTGTTTCTGATCACATACTGGGAGGGGGAAAGAGGGGTACAAGCAACTCGTCTGTGGCACTGGAAGTACAACAAAAGGCAAGACTTGAAGATAAAGAGTTTTAGCTAATAAACATGTTTATAGTTACTTAGTACAAGTTTTATGTTTTTATAATCTCTTTATCAATGGATTTTTGCAGGAACAATCTGGGAGCTCTAAGATGACAAATGCAATAACCTTTGTGGAGGCAAATAACATCTTCGCCAAATCAAATTCTATGCATACAAGTTTAATAAGGAGATACAGAGTCAAATTAGCCTCTACAAGTTCTGTAAGCACAATAACACTGCTTTCTTTGAACATGTCTGAAATAAAATTGCTTTATTGCTAATGCTAACTGACTTGTTTTTGAAGGATCTATGGATGGGAACTCGGTTGCTATTCGAAGACATCATCAATGGTTTGGAACTACTCTTGAAGCAAATGAAGGGTCATAAAGTTTCAAGAAGAGAAAAAAGAAAGCTGAAGAGAACAATGAATGACATTGCGTCCCTTATTCCAATCACAATTCTAATGCTAGTTCCTGTAAGCCCTTAATCCACTTTACCCTCTCTTTCGAATTTCGATCTTTCAGCATTTAACAAAATATTTCTCGTCTTTTTGTATGATCAGGTCTCCGCTGTAGGCCACGCAGCCATGCTGGCAGCCATCAAGAGATACGTGCCGCAACTGGTAATCCCTTAGTACATTTTTATTCCCCATTAGGTTCGGTTTTTCGTACTGTGCTAATCCGACTTTTATTCACTGTGTTTAGATTCCTTCTCCATTCTCCTCTGAGCGGCTTGCTGTTGCAAAGCAACTTGATAGAACGAAAAAGATGGAAATTCGATCATGGAGTAACCTTCAAGGTCTATCTTCTAGAATCAACTTTAATGATCTATCAAGCAACCTTCGAGATCCAACTTCTGGAATCAACTTCAGTGATCAATCATCAAATCCTGCTGTGCAGTAAAAGTATGTACCTGCAATAGTTGCTCTCTGGAATCAAAAGGTCAATTGATTTCCAAATTTGTAAATACATTTACAACACATGCTTGGAACTTTTCTGTAGACTGGAAATGCAAAATCCCGTAATTTGTTGATGATACCACGGAAACTTGTAATTTGTAAATACAAATATTGAAATATGGTAGTGTAAATTGGGAGCTAACAATTATGGTGTCTCAACTCTATTTTCCTTCCAAATCTATTTGTATTATCTTCAACAGACTTTTGCATAGATTTGCTTACCTTCTATACTTTATCTACATGATATGATAACATTAACCAAACTTAGGCTCTAGTCGGGTTGCATGGCCTTTCAGGACCTAGGCTAGTATTAATCGGATTTGTATTTTTTTATTTCATTATTAATTTTAAATATATTAGAATTATAAATATAATTAAAATCTAGATTATAATTTTGAAAAAATTATAAAAATAATAATAAACATGCAAGATAAAGAAAAGTTAAAAATGTGAATATTTGTTGATTCTTACGGAGATATAAAATTCATCATACGTACAAATAAAACTATATATCGGACGAGGTGGTGTCTAAATGGAAAATATCGGATTAGGCAGTAATAAATCAGTCCAAGGCCTGATACCGTCCCATTAACGGAAAGACGGGCGGGAAACATCATAATGGGGCCTGAGCGGGACTAGGCAAGGATGTTTAAAACTTGCAAGCGGGCAAAACAACCGATTTTCATGTGCAGTCATCAGAAGATGCGTAAAAGCAACCCTTCTAGGAGCTCTAACAACCACTATTGATGAAAGATAACAAATGTCACGAGAAAGAAAAAGAGACATGGCCTTTTTTATTCACTATGTTCAAATACATGTACCAGAAGTAATTTTGTGAGTACATGGGGAAATACAAGCACAAGCTCATAAGGGGCAAAATCACTTTACAAGTCCATCGAAGTAGAAAATAAAGTTGACATAAAAAACAACTACAAACAACAATCTCATTTCTAATGTCCAAACAGAAAATCTAATTCTGGGATCTCCCCACATCGTCGTTTGAAATCATATCTTGATGGAAACATGCCACTCGATTGGTTTTCCACATATCTGGTTCAAAATATGCTTCGAATAAATTACAGAACAAACCAAGTAGGCTCATGAAGGTCCAACGCATGGAGATGAAAGGTTCAGGCCACTCTTTTGGGGTCACGAGCTGCTGCAATGTGGTCCTACAAGGCAGAAAAGACGCATTGAGTACCAAGCACCAATTCAGCCATTGTACTTGAAGTTCAAAACAGAACCCCCGAAGGCCAAACGCAATATCAACATTTAAATCGCAAATATTCTTCACAGTAACAATTAAATAACAAACTCAATCACTGGGCAGAAGATCATGGATTTTTCAGGAGCAACATATGATGTATTAATTCAAATATGCTTTAATAATAGAAACTGAGGGCTAAGTTCTAAAGAACTTAGGGAGTTCAAATGAGGAATGGATCGGCAAAGAAAGACAAAAGACACCAAGTAGTTTATGAAGAACTGCAACTACTTTTTAGGTAGCATCAAATTTAATCAGAGTATTTGAGCATCGTCCTAATTTAAATCCTATCCAGAGCCATAATGGTTTAGCAGTGGTCCAAAAATAACCTCAGCCTTGCCATCTAGAAGCAGCAATCATAAGGTGGGGAAACCAAATCTAAGTCACTATACAAGCTCTTAAGTATTTGGTTGACTTCTGATGGAAATATTCTTGAAACATATGGCTTCTCTTAATTGGTGCTAATGTATTTTTTATTGCATAACAAGTGAGGAAACTTGGTCCAAACACAAGTGCAAATTTGCTTAAATCATGTTAGCATCCCATTCCTTTCAACCTCTCACTTTGTCTCTATTTATTATAATTCCAAGGCCTAGTATTAAATATTAAACACTGAAATCAAAACATTTTAACAAACAGAAGGGAAAGAGTGCACTTTACAACATAATGCAAAAGCCTATAACATCATGCACCATGGGGCGAATCTTGCTGTTTCCTTCATTGCTTATACAATTCACATATTCAATATAGGAAGTCTTCAACCCTGCTCACCATCCCACCTCCGATGACAAAAAATCTCATAAGACGAAAAGGGGGGGGCAAAAACTGGACTTTCACAAAGCCACGCAGGACTTTTATAGAGCAATCATTCAAATCTAAGTATCTAAACCATGATTAAGCTATTCTCAAGTACACTATGCAATAATGTACACGACATTCATAAATAACAACTTCATGAAAATCCACAAGATAAGATTGCAAAAGAGGAAAACCAAGTATCGCACAGCTGTCAAAGATCAGGTTTGGAAATAAACTTACAGAGATAAAATCAAAAGCTCGAGTATCTTCTTTCTTTGAGCCATTCATTGTTGAAGTAGGAGCTTGATTAGGATAATTTGATTGAAAAATGTCAGGAAGCGCATTTACATCTCCAGTAGTTCCAATGGATTGATTAAATACAGGATTTTGTGCGTTCAGGTTACTTAAATGTTGGAAGTTGGCCATTGCTGCCAAATATTGTTGATGAGTTAGGTAACCACCCATAGCAGCAAAATTCATAGGTTGCATTTGATAAGCTGGATTCAACATTAAGCCAGGAGGCACACTGAATGGCAAAGTTCCAGAAGGGAACACTGGATTCGCATTATTTCCAGTAACTTGAGAACCAAGTATACTAGGTAAAGCATCATTTGAAAGCTGATTTCCAGAAGTATTACCAGGATCAGAAAAGATACTATCAGGAAGCATTACGGAAGTGGATGGTTGCTTCACCTTTGAGGAACTATCATTGATGGACATGCCAGCCATTAAGTCATCAACATCTGTTTTATGATTTTGTTCCAGCACAAGTTCAGAATTAGACCCAAATATATCAAATGAGTCCATCCCGCTTTTACTTCGTGACATATGATTCTCGTTAGTAACTGGTTTATTATCCAGTGTCATCCCAGAAAAGAGATCATCTGCATGTTCTTTGCTTTCGCTGGTGTGGAATGAGACATCTGCAAAAGGATCATCGTCAGGGTTTAGTTCTTTGAAATTCAAACCTGAGCTATAACCATCTCCAAACAGATCATCTATTAAAGGACTCGTCATTGGTGCTGTCAGATCTTCTGGCTTTTGACCACTTAGGTTTTTTGTATCATCTGTTTCAAATAAATCATTTGAATCTCCAGTATCTATTAAGTCAGGCATTTGAACAGAAACAGTCTCAGCCTTTACAGACTTTTCTGAGTTGCCCAGAACACCACTTGTCTGTTGCCCACCCAAAAGACTTAATACCTATAAAAAATTAGTTCTCAGTTAGCAGTCAACTTCAATTGTGATCAAATATTGAATAAAAAAATTGGAAGGTAGAAGTTTCGTGGCACAAGTGCCTGACACAATATACAATAATTCATGTTCATTCAGAATTTTTTGTTCATGAAGAATGAAAATACTTGAGAAAAAAGTTGATAAATAAAGCTGGTATCAAGAAAAGCATGAATTATCTTCATAACTTGTTACATCTTTGATCTTTGCACAAGTAACAGTTTTCCCTCTTTTTTTCCAGTGGGCAAAGATAGGAAAAGAAAATCGAGGGAATCAAAACAGTATTGAAAGAATGGTTACCTTCACAGATTTTTCCCTGAGGGAAGACTGGGGAGACTCTGAACATCTCACTACAACATCTTTATTTTCAACGAAATATGATGCAACAATTGCAAAGTACTCGTCATCCTTTCTCCTTAAAATTGACTCAAGTACACACACAGCTTTCATTCGAATCTGACAAAAAAACATCACCAATGATATTTGAGATAGAAAAAATTCAAATGCAATGGGCCATAAATAAATTTCTCCAACTATACTGCACATTATACAACATTGAACCAAGAAACTGAAAAGATACCAAACTAGCATGACCAATGTACTGTAAAATAAGTTTGCTTGGAGCTCCAGAAAGGGAGAGTACTCCACATTATTATTATATCATCAATATTGAAAACTAAGAAATGGCTTAGACCATACCTGCCACACAGGAGATTGGAGTTTAGACTCGAGGGCGTGACTTAGGGCCAATGCATCCAACTTAGCTGCCTCCACAAGAAAAACTTGAATGGCATCACGGGTGGGTTGCAGACGTACACCGCCAGATGTAACAATAGTCTCCAACAGCCTCTCCTCACGAGTCTTACCCCCTGCATTACTACCACTTGCATGCCCATTCTTAGTCTCTGAATTTGACACCATATTGTCCTGGCCCCAGGGTCCACTTGCTGCTCTATAAGAAACACCATTACTACCCTGAGTTTCATTGTGTAACTGCACAGGTTCATATCTATCAGAGTGATCATTTTCAATGGTCAAGGACCTCCGCAGATTCGGACTTTTATAGCTCCCATTATCATTCTTTCTCATTGAATTGCCTTGTGCAAGGTTACTTAGTCCCTGCTTAATAGACGCGCTTCCTATGCCAACAACCTCACTAAGAAATGATTTCCTATCTTCTGATGGCATTTCATATTTTGTACTGCCAAATCCTTGTATCCTTTTGTTAATATCTTCTGTAATTGTTGGTGGCCTATTCTCCTCTGAAAATATCGCAGAAATAGCCTCGTGAGCTGTGTCCCTCACGGCCTTATTAAGGGCATCTCCTTTCAAAGGATCGGGCTGACCCCTGTAATGAAATAACTGACGAACAGCAGCTGAATGTCTTTGCATTTCCCTCCTGAATTCCACGCCAGACTTACCCACAGCATATTTTATCAACCTTAAAGCCTGCAAAGGTTCAAGCATCACAGGAGCAAAATTCTGAATCATTTACGCTTAAGATGACAATAGAATAATTCTATGACGAGTTACTCAATCATTAATGGGCATAAGATATGGTACCATTGTTACAATAACTGGCAACAAAAAAATACATCTGATGCGAAAGAATTAAATCCAGGAAATTTTAGCAAGCAGCCAACCCTATTTAATATTTATATTTATAAACTCAATAAGACACTGAAAATGAACAACAAAACCTTTGAATCTCATAGACAAGTCTTGAACATGATAGATTGATATCCAACCGTATTCCTAACAAATCCCAGAGGCCCTAGAAACAGATCATATACCAACAATGAACCCTCAACACTAATGTTTCCTTCCTCTCATTCCTCAAACAAGATCCAAACAATACAAATTAAGGAAAGTATCTTTCCTTTCTGCCCTTTATCAGAAATGGTCATAACAAATATTGCAAATAACTTCTACAGAACCAATTTTTTAAGCAACTCAAATACTTAATCCCAAAAATACGCATACCAGTTATAGCATCATATCAGACAACAAAACCATCAAACAGCAAAATATTAACAATACCTTTTGGATAACAATGGGGCTCTTATGTTCAAGCCGCTTCAAAATAAATCCTGAAAGCTCTTTAACAATACTGACATGAGAAGAGTGCAAGAGCTCACAAATCTCCTCCAATTTGTAAACAGGCGTAACCTTGTCTTCATCAGAGGTTGCTCCATCGATCATCTTCGATCTCCAGTACGACTCCACAGCTCTCCTACTGGAATCCATATCTCCGCAAGTGATCTCTAAAGCCAAACAAAAACCCTTGATTTCGGCAAATCAATCAAAAAAGTTTGCTCGTAAGAAATCAATTTAACCCACAGAACCAAAATTCAGCGACTAAATCAATATAGTCGCACGCGATCGATGCATGTGCTGAGATTGAGAATGGCGAATTTTCCAAATACCGAAGATCGAATTCGGAGCAAGGAGATTGAATAAGAAGCGTATAAATTGGAAGCAAAAATGAAAACCGGGGATTCAGATTTAAATTAGGATTTCCTATAGAGAAAGAATGGAATAAAACACAAAAGGGAAGGAAAGAGAGAAAAGGATGTATGTGAATATGGTGAAGCTGTAGAATGACAAGTATCTATGAACCAAGAACCGGGTCAACAGCCGGGTGCGGTGTATGGTTCGGGCAGGGACAGTTATTGGTTCTGCGCTACCTGCGCATTTTAGATGGAGGCGTTACTTCCTCTTTTTTTTCTCTTGCTTCCTCTGTCTTTTTCTTTTTTTATATTCTATTTAATCAAATGAAAATTTAAAAAACTAAACAATTATAACTTCCTTCCGTTTTGAACAAATATATTAGTATTTTCCTACATTTTAAAAAATAATTTACATCTCCTTACGTTTCATATTTTTCATACCAGAACCTTCTTGTATTAGATATTATCTCATTTTATATCAAATTTTTTAACATAATATTTGTTTATAAATAAAATTTGATCCTATATATCATATTTTAATATCTTGTGGATTAAAATTGCTTAAAAAGTTATTTATTATTATTTTATCTGATGAAATTATACATTGAAAATTACAAATATGTCTTACAAATTGTCAAAAATGTATTTTTTATTATTACACACATTATAATACAAACAAAATAAAACTAAATATACTAACAAATACTTATTATGTCAAGAATTTTGATAGAAATACACATAATGAAAGATACAGGGAGGTTATAGTATGAAAATCGTAAAATGTAAGGAAATTATAATTATTTTTCATAACATATGTATTTTTTCAAAACATGGGGAGGTTATAATTATTTACATAATTTAAAATAACAGTTTATTTTAAAATTTCATGATTTTTTTCATCATTTTTCATATATTTATTATTTTCATAGTATTAAATACATGATATTTAAATTATTATGAATAGATTAAAACTTACATTCCTTTATTAATTGCTTTATTAAAAATTATTAAATGTATAAATAAACTTTTAAAAATATGAAGGTATATTATGTTGTTTTAATTATGGGATGCTTTAATAAATTATTGTAGAAATATTTGTGTTATTTATATACACGTTTAAAATGCAATTGAGGCTCATTCATTCGCATCACATATTTCAAATACAGTGACAATTTTATATGTCAAATAAATATAACGTATTATATCATTTGTGGAATATTTTAGAAAAATCTAATACAATTATTATTATGTACTATCATATTCCTTTTTTTACAATAAAATGACAAATAAGAACTATATTCATCAAAATTCACGTAAAATTAAAAAATATAAAATGTTAAAAAAACTAATGATTTGAATTCATCCGTGTATTAGATTTACAAGGTTTAATAGCGTCAGAATATTATATTGTACTTCAATTTTGAAAATGATGTTGTAGTTTCGTCATCTTTTAAATATTGCACTGAATAATTTTATGAAATTCATGTAATAACCTTTAATTGGTTTAATTTTTCAAAGTTATTATTTTACTAATTTTCTCTTTTCGATCAGATCTGACACGTGGTGCTCAATGAGTAAAGTGATGTATTTTTTGAATGTTGAGGTAGTTTCGGGTTCACTTTAAAAAATTCATGCAGTAGTGATTTTTTTAGGACAACTTGGAGCACCCCACGATACATTAAACCAATTTACAACGATAACCAACATAGTTTACTTAAAATTACAATTGCTATTACCATTAAAATTCTAATGAAAATACATAATGAAATCTGAGTTATATCAAATTGGACCAAAAACCCACATTTCACTCACTAAGCAATTTACCAAAAAAGACCTAGCCATGGGTAATTTAGGGACTCAACTCTCAACCCACATTCAATATCAACCATCAAGTAGCGATATTCTTAGCAAAGTATCATTACAATTCCAACAATAACTACAATGGCGGCATCCGTATCTAGCATGACAAAAACCTTTATTCTTCCATCATATTCAGCTTCCAGGTAATCGGCATCTTATTGAATAGTGCAAAATAATTATGTGATGCAAAATTTCATCAAAAATGTTGCTGTCAGTTACTTTCACACAGAAAACACCTCAAAGCAAAACCAATTTAGCTTAGAAAATAAATCGTTTGTTTCCATCTTAACCCGTGCACACCGAATAGAAACAACAGTGATACTATTTTACAGCAAATTGAAAAATTATCCAATTACAAATTAATCCCCAGCTCCCCATTGACAAGAACAAATCAAAAGTTGTGTACATAGTCAGCATGAACTATACTTTTAATTTAAAAGAATAAGTGAACCAAGCAACGCACATATGATTCGGGTATCCTAAACCGCTTCGTCAACTATTCCCTTCTCGAGGGGAGGAATAGCTATTTCATGAGTTATATGATCCATCCCGACGACAGACTCTAGGGAAACACTCTACCTTTTTCCATTCGTTTCACTATTCCACCAACCAAACGAACCCTAAAAAGCATGCTAAAAACAAAGAGCCTTAGTTGTGAAAATTACAGTTACCTGAAGATGAGATATCGTATTGGTAGGATTAAGCTTCCGTACTTTCAACTGCAGGTAATTCCTTTTGGGTTTTACCGCTTTCATATTTACCTTTGTTAGACCCCAAAGTTCCATTACTTGTGTCTTCCATTGGACCCTCTCTGCTTCTGAAAAGAAGCGGAAGAGAGAAGAGAGAATAGGATGTGGATTTTGTAGAGAAATTAATAGAGAGGCGAGAAAAGGAATCGCAGGCTCCAAATATTGCAAGGTTTTAGCTTGTTGAGCCGATTCAGGGCAAACTACCAATCTGATATATTCTTTTTCTAATAATATTTTATTCTGTTCAGCCATTTTTTGAGTGAAATTGTAACGCCGCTCATCTGATTATTGTTTATAAGGTGAAAGAAGAAAAATTTATGTCCAACTTACTTAGCGTTTCAAAAAGAGCTTCTCATAAGTAACAAGAAAACCCCTAAACTTCAAGAAGTCAATCTTAGGCTTTTAGCATGAACCATGTTTTATAATTCGAGCTTTCTTACCGAATTTATGAAATTATTCTTTCCAAACTCATAAATAATCTTAAATATTTTGGTAAATCATATTTACCCGTTTTTTATTCATTAACCCAATCGGTTGGACCAGTAGTACGAAACTGTAGTTAAAATGTGACAAAGTCCAATATTTACAAAGTAAAAAGGAATTAGTCAAATTATTGGTAGAAGTTAGCTTGACTTAATTACATGGTGGCTTAATTAAAGTGGTGGTTAGTTGATAAAGATGGGCAAAATTTTGTGTATAAATAGCGTGGTTTTGAAAACCGGACCGAACCGGTCGGTCGGACCGGGTCTGACCGGAATCGGCCACTAGCCCGGTCGGTTTTCACCCGGTTCAATGTCTGGTCAAAGACCGGACGTTGACTGGTTGAACCGGAAACTGGTTGTCTCAACTGGTCGGTTCACTAATTCTTGTTAAAAATAATGTTTTTTAAATTTTTTGCAACAGACAGGAATCGAACTCCGAACCTTCAGCTTATTATCCATTATGTCTACCACTCAACTACAACACTTATTTGATACACATTTGTATTATATTTCTTTTATAATATCTATATAAAACTTTTAATTAGTTTTAAATTAAATAGTTACTTTATTTATCTAGTGTATTGTATAAATAAATTCACCATATCTTATTTAAATAATATTTTTTCAACTTTTAGCAAATCTGGTTCGATCACCGATTTAATCCGGTTAAACCTTAAATCCATGAACTACCCTCTTCATCGGTTCGATGACCGGTCCGGTTCTGAAAACCATGATAAATAGTCATCTTGAGAATTCATTTTCTTCATCCCAACATTTGCCTTCCTCATTCTATAAGGCTTTTGTATTTCTTCTCTTATATTTGTAATATTTCTTCAAGTGAAATATTAATTTGGTAGTGTCTGAAGAAGTAGGCAGAGTTGGCCGAACCTCATTGAAATTTTGGTGTTTCTCTCCATTTTGGTTTTTTGCAATAATTTTATAATTTGCTAGTCGTTTTCGCAATAATTGGTATCCGAGCTTGGTTAGAAAAAATACTATGCTCTATGTACTGTAAGTTACTATAGTGGCACATCAAAAAATTTTCCTACTTCTGGGCTTTTAGAAATTAATTGGCAATTAGCAAATTTTTAAAATTATTGTTAAAAAACACTCTTTTGGAAAAATTTTACATAATATATTGTTTTGAGTAATTGGAAAAATTATGTCACCAAGCAATAAGAGCCTAAAGAAAATGGTATTTAACTGAGACCGTTTGTGACTCGACCATTTACCTGGGAATTTTTCTAGTTAATACTCGAGAAATACTATTATTTGTGATTTTTCGATTTGAGCTGAAATGGAAAAGCCATTTACAACGAAAACATCCACATCAAATGCTTCTTCAAGCATTCTTCAAAGATTTGCTGGAGTAAATTCTAGAGTAGTGGTTGAAGTTTTCGATGGTAGCGGTCATTTCGGCATGTGGCAAAGTGAGGTTCTAGATGCCTTGTTTCAGCAGGGTCTAGACATTGCAATTGAAGGAGAAAAACCAGATGGAGTGGGAGAAAAAGAATGGAGGACCCTTAATCGGTTGGCTTGTGATACAATTAGGTCATGCTTATCTAGAGAGCAGAAGTATGTATTTTGTAAAGAGACTTCAACTAATAAGTTAATGACAGCACAGGAAGAAAAGTTCTTGAAAAAGAGCAGTCAGAATAAGCTTTACATGAAGAAATGACTATTCTGATTCACGCACACTCCTGGTACCATGATGAATGATCACATCACTTATTTTAATCAGTTGGTTTCTGATTTGTTGAACCTGGATGTGACATTTGAAGATGAGGATCTCGCGTTGATGCTGTTGGGATCTCTTCCGGAGGAGTTTGAGTCCCTTGAAATGACTCTACTTCGTGGGAAGGTTGTTGTAACTCTCAGTGAAATCTGTGGAGCTTTGTACAGCTATGAACTGAAGAGGAAGGTAAATTTGATAGCTCAAGTGGAGGGACTAAGGCTTTGATTGTCAGAGGACACCCGGGAAGCCAGGCGAAAGGAAAGAAATGATGATCAAATGAAAGGTCCAAGTTGAGCAAAGATGAATGTGCCTTTTGCCATGAAAAAGGGCATTGGAGGAAAGATTGTCCTAAGTTGAAGCAAAAAGGTTAAGCTGACAATGGAAAGTCTGTTGCTGTTGCTGAGTATAATGGTGACTCAGATTGTTCACTTGCTGTTTCGACTTCTATTAGCTCTTCTAGTGTTTGGATTCTTGATTCAGGATGCACTAATCACATGAGTCCTAATCGAGAATGGTTTATTGATTTTAAGAAGCTAGAAGATGGTGTAGTCTATGCAGCAAATGATTGCCATATCACCACATTTGGGATTGGTTCCATACAATTGAAGAATCAAGATAGATCAATCAGAACTTTAAAGGAAGTTCACTACATACTAGATTTATCAAAAAACCTCATTTTCATGGGAGCCTTAGAAGAAGAAGGTTTCAAAGTGCAAGTAGAAGGTGGAGTAAGATAATTTCTGGTTCTTTGGTGTTGGAGGGAGTTAGAAAGAAAAATAGGTTGTATCATTACCAAGGTATTACTGTTATGAATGTCGATCAAGTACTGGTGGGTCAGTATGTTGGAGGTCTACTTTACATTCAATGATTGCTTTATTAGAGACAAAGTATAGTACGAAGGCTGCAAATGAGATAATTTGGCTTCAGGTGTTGCTTAGGGAATTGAGGATTTTGCAGAAGCACGCAAAGGCGCATTGTGATAGTCAAAGTACTATCATGTTAGCTAAGCATCAAGTTTACCATGCAAGGACGAAGCATTTCAATATTTGTTGTCACTTCATATGAGAGGATCTCGAAGAAGGTGGAGTTGTTATCCAAAAGATTTGGACCACTAAGAATCTAGTTAATAAGTTGATAAAGGCAATAAGTCTGGTCAAGTTCCAATATTGTTTGGACTTGATCAATACTGTCAAAATTTGAAGACAACATTGGAAGACACTACAAAAGATGAGAGATTGAAAATGTGGACTTTGTCAAGGTGGAGTTTGTAGTTAAAATGTGACAAAGTCCAATATATACAAAGTAAAAAAGAGTTAATCAAATTATTGGTAGAAGTTAGCTTGACTTAATTAAAGGGTGGCTTATTTAAAGTGGTGGTTAGTTGATAAAGGTTGGTGTTGGATTCTGAAGATTATATAGTTTTGTAAGTTCTGAGTTCAGAAGCAAGGCTCAAACGGAAGTCATCTCAGAAGCACAAGGTTTCATCAGAAGAGCTATGGATGCTCAGAAGCTATTAAAGTCAGATGAGGTGTTAAATATCTCAGAGGATCACTCAAGACTCAGATCATTAAAAAGCCCTTCTGAAGATTGTAAAAGGTCAACTTAGTCTTTCAACTCCAAAAGTCAAGAAAGCTGACTTTGCATTTAATGCCGCCGTCGCTCTGTTCTTCAGTACACTACAAGATAAAAGTTATTGCAAAATTAAGAAAAAATCTCACCTGCTATTCTGATACGTATCTGCAGTACAAAGTGGACCCCCAAAATCAACCTGATACAACATAGAGCGAATCAGAATTGGACTAGCTACTTTAATGGATTATTAATGGAAACAAAATTGAAAACAACGGCAGTATTCCTAGCAACAGTCCTAATATCAACGGAAACATTCTCTCCCTCTATAAAAGGATGATTTCCACCATTAGAGAAGGTTGACAAATCTAAACAAAAGCCTTCAAGAGTGAATCAATACTCAATCCGCTTACAACCTTCTCATAGTAAATATTCAAATCTCATCTATTTGTATTTAAACTAATTGAAACAAAGTTCAGAAGTTCACACAATTCATTCTCTCATAAACTGCTGTAAATCACACTAAACTGAGGGTAAGTTAGTGTGAGGAAGCTAAGTTATCTCATAAGAAAGGTACTTAAGAGCGACAAAGCTCAGAACCTCAGATATAGAAGAATGGTACTTCTGTATTAGTATAGCTCAGCAAAGATTGTTGGAGGGTACTTCAGTCAAAGCATTGTAAAGGGTTTACTCTTCACCAGAAGAAGAGTTAATAGTGGATTAAATCTTAAACAGGAGTTTCCAAGGACTAGATTAGGCAGAGGCTGAACCAAGATAAAATCTGTGTTTACACTTTCCTTACTCTGCTCTTTTATTTTATGTTTTATTAACTCCGCATCTAACAACACTTAAGCACAAAGAGGGGATTCAAAGTAAAGAACACTTACTCAGAAGATACTTCAGAAGCAACCTTCTAAAGTTAAACAGTGAACTCGAAAAAGAGTCATTCACCCCCCCCCCTCTGACCTATTTTACACTCTACTAGGTCCTACAATTGGTATCAGAGCTAAACTCATAAAATTAGATATAATATATCTTGAGTAAACGATTATTATGGGTGAAAATAGCATGAAACATCTACCTGGAAATATGACCACACAGATACTCCTAAAAGGGTTGTCTGTGTCCAGACCCCCACTGTTCTTTGGACAGAATTATACATTCTGGAAAAACAGAATGAAAAATTTAATACAGTCGTAGGATATGTATGCATGGCTTACTATAACCAATGGACCATACATTCCTACAACCACTGTAGATGGGGTAGTCTCTCCTAAACTTGAGACTGAATACAATGACTCTAATATGAAGAAATTACAAAGTAATGAAGCTGTTATTAACTTTCTACATTGTGCTTTAGATGCTGCAGAATATAATAAGATATCAGGATGTGAAAGTACCAGGGAGATATGGAAAAAGCTTGAAGTGACCTATGAAGGAACCGACAAGGTCAAGGAATCCAAGATAAACCAGAATCTCCGTCTCTATGAGCTATTTGAGATGGAGGAAGGTGAATCAATATCAAGCATAAATGTAAGATTCACTAACATCATTAATGAGCTCAAAAGATTGGGAAAAAGTTTCTCAGAAGAGGAGCAAGTAAATTCTCAGAAGCTTAACTGAGAAGTGGCAGGCGAAAAAGATTGGCATAGAAGAAGCTCAGGACCTCACAACTTACAGGTATGATGAGCTTATTGGTTCATTAATTACTCATGAAATTTCTATGCAGAACTTCCAAAAGAAGGAAAGATCAAAGCATGAAGCAAAGAAGGTAATAATCCTAAGAGCAGAAGAAGTCTGTGAAAGCTCATCAGAAGAGGATGAGGATAT
The DNA here is from genome assembly GCA_949673415.1 of Euphorbia schlechtendalii. Taxonomy (NCBI): domain Eukaryota; kingdom Viridiplantae; phylum Streptophyta; class Magnoliopsida; order Malpighiales; family Euphorbiaceae; genus Euphorbia; species Euphorbia schlechtendalii. The sequence continues at coordinate 1,356 of CATIWQ010256470.1, read as the reverse complement.
GGCCATGTTAAATAGAAGATTTAAGAAATTTATGAAGAAAAGCCAAATGACTCCCCAAAAATTCCAGAAGAAGGGAAGCCTTCCTCAGAAGTCAGACTTCCAGAGGAAAAACAAGTTCAGAAGGTCTGAGGAGAAGACCAAAGGTGAAAATTAAAAACCTATAACTTGTTTTTAATGTCACCGGGAAGGACATATTAAATCAAGCTACCCAAAGCTAAGAAAGGATAAAGGAAAGAAAGCTATGGTGGCAACATGGAGCGATAGTGAAGAAGAAAGCTCTGCAGACTCTTCAGAAAATGAAGAAACTGCTCAGATATGCTTCATGTCTGAAGATGATATGTATCCAACAGTTGAGTCTTAGCACAGCAGCACAGAGAAAATCTCATCTTCAGAAGGAAAATCTCAGGAAATGATGAGGTAAATTCCAAACTCAATATTCCTGATGAAATCATGCAATTGCTTGCACAAATTTACAAGCAGGTTAAAAAGAACAAGAAACATATGAAGCTTCTGGAAGAAGATTTTGAAGTCTTCTGCATCCGAGATATAGCTAGAGATAACTCTACCAAAGCTATTCACAAGAGGCAAGGTGAGCTTGAAACTGAGGCTGAGAAGCTCAAGAAAGAATTGGTTCTGGTAGGAGTCAACGCTACCAATCTTAGCAGAAGAGTAATGTTGGTAGAAGGACATATATCGGGTAAAATAACTATGCCCGTAAAATCAGTATCTCAGAATGAGCATCCTCAGCAGAAGGTATAACATCAGAAGAAGGATACTCAGAAGATGATCACCTCTTAGAAGCCAAATGCTCAAAGGATACATTAAGGTGAATCCTCAGCTTCAAGACAAAGGAGCTATAAGGAATATGGATACAAAAATGACGTAGATAGTCATCAGAAAGGAGGTTATCAAAAGATGACTCAGAGAAATCCACAAGCTAGAAGAAGAATCAAACCTCAGAGGAAACCACTTCAGGAACCTTTTGATCTTTGTCCATCTCCCAGAACTCTGCAAAAAGAAAAGGCCAGAAAAGCTATGAAGGTCTTCAGTAACTTCTGTGGAAAGAAGAATCATATAACTTCTATGTGTAGACATAAAAATGGTTTTTATGATTCTTATGAATGGCCTGATTTAATTCATAATGCATCTGAACCCAAGGGAAACTGGGTTCGAAAATTCTAACTATCTACTTTTGCAGGTAAGTCTTATATCCAAAGAAGGTCAACAGATCTGGTATATAGACAGTGGATGCTCAAGACACATGACAGGAGATGAGACATCATTCATCTCATTAGAACGTAAAAGATATGGAAGTGTAAGCTTTGGGGATAACAAAAAGGGAAAAATCATTGGTAA